>JAGVSP010000120.1:0-166871 GCA_022494985.1 Micrasema minimum | reverse complement strand
AAAAAATTGTTGTTCGGGAAATTTTACAATATTTTTAATCCAAAAAGCCAAAAAAAACCAAAAAAATTTTTTTTAAATTCCCTTTAATTTTTAGTCGTTTTAATTTTTTATCCATATTATTGTACAGCCGTTGTCCAAATTATAGTACTCATTTTTTTAGGTTGATTATCCATTGTACTATTGGCCTGTTCTCCACGTTCTTTCTTTTTATATCATGCTACCTTTTTTTTCTAATCAACTTAGCTAGCCCGTTATTTCCAAGAGTTTAGGTCTAGCAAATCATTGATTGAAAATATTTGACATTCGACTTTCGTAAAACCATTAGAAATTAATCAACTCCGTTCGGCAATAGTCGACACTCTGATTCATAGACAGCTGGGGGGGGAAATTTTCCACCAATCAGAAGGAATTATTTAGAATAGTAAAACCTTAACAATGTAATTCTAGTAGAGACTTTATTGAATTTCGTTAACATAAAGCCGAGCAAACATCTTGCCCCGGGTACCACATGCCACTTTTTTTCTATTTTTTGAAACAAGAAAAGCAAAACATAATTCGTTAATTCATCAATTATATCACTAAACTACTGTTAAGAAGATTGCAGTAGTTAGGAATGAATATCTTAAACATTGAGGTAAATAATTTGTTTTAACAAACATGTTTTGCATGAATTACAAATACTTGGTAGCCAAATTACTGGATTATATACCCATGCTGGTCTTGATGTAAGATATTTATTGATATCCCAACAGTGGACAGAGGAAAAACTCTGGAAACGAATGTGGGTTATACTAGGCGGTATACAGGGCTTATGACCTGTCATTCTGGCTGGTGTTAGTGTGGCACATTTGAATATACTTGCAAACATATTCCCCATTCCGCCCATCAATATGGATAAACCATATTAGGTCAAGGAGTCTGGTGATATCGATGAGCTTTTTCTACATAGTGTAACCAAACTCTATGAACAAGCGGGAAACAAGTGAATCTACGTCATATTTGGGATCGGTTTTGTAGATTTTTTAAAAAATTACGACCCATAACTTTCGAGAAAATTTAGTACGATCTTAATTTTTTTTTGATAAATTTTAGCAAATTCTTATCAAATATCATGTGTATTGTCAAATTAATAGTATACATAAATAAAACAAAATCAAAAATCGCATTTTAATAAGAATTTGTGCAATTTTACTCATGAAAGCTTTTATGAGAAGAAAAAAAAAATTCAAACTCTGATTAAAAAGTCATAAAACACATTCGACTCCAAATATGATGTAGATTCACCCGTTTTCGGGTTTTACTACGAGTTATTTTAGTCAGTGTATACTGAGACAATTTTAAAAAAATCTAATGTGAGATATTGATACTACGTATATCTCCCTTAATTGTACTTAGCACGTAGTTTTACTGAAAAATAAGTCATTAACTGCCTTTATACATTACATAAACACACTATTTTAAACTCAAAACATTTACATTTTCTTTCTTATCTGTTTTACACGGTAGCGGTGTCCTTTTGAAATCTGCATTTTGAGATGTCTCTAAACGTGGCTAAAGAAAAAGAAAGAAAACGAATTAAAGTAAAATTATTTTACTTGATTAATGCCTGCTCTTGTGTTTATACTAAAAAAATAAATAAAATGAAAACACCACAATCCTATAAACAGTAATTTGAATGATCTATAAGGAATTAATATGTTTCTTTTTCTCAGTGCCTCTACCCTTTAGGCGAGGTCAAAATTAAACTGGAATATTCGCGAAATCTCGCATGAAAATTCCAGCTCCTCACAAAAGGCTCGTTATTCGCCATTCTCGTTCGAACATCCACACACGGGGGGGATGCGGCACACCCTCCCTCCCTCCACTTGCTCCCCCAGACCCACGAGTCACGTGACATCCCCCACCACCCCGCGGGGATAGAAGAGGTTGCGCGAAAGATCATTATAAGCAATAAATCAATCTAAGGATTCCATTTTATTAAAAATACATGGGTATCTTTTTTGCTCAGTTTAGTGAAAGCCTTCTGTAGGTATGTCCTTATGATATACTAAAATTTTTCAATTCTGGGGCTGTTTTCAAATAGTCGAAAATAAATGTGCCAGAAAGCAGGAACCATAATATTACATACGTATAATTTTTTGTACCTAAGGCTTAGATGAAACGGAAGAATCTGTCATTACAATATATTGAAAATCTCCTCATTCGCAAACTTACGGTGCATAGGAAACTGTGTTGGTATACAAGCTGTGTGACTTTTCTGACAAATGAAAAACAGGGTAGTAAAAGCATGTTTTAGTTTTTTGAATTTTAGGGTTATATCTTTGTTACCTTGTTCTCTCCTTTTTGCCCTTTCCCCGGGGGGTAGGAATAAGAGGGGGTGTAGGTATAGAGGGGGATAAAGGTAGAAGATAGAAGTTAGAATAGCCAGCAGCCATGCTTTATATCGGTGGACTTACTACCCCCAGGGACCCGATAGCGCTTTCCTGTTTCTCAAATACTAAAAAGGAAATTCGGAGAGACTGAAATAGAGGGTTGTCCCTTTTACGATATTACGTATTCACCCATCTAGTTCCTAGACTTCCGATTGGGGAGTGGTGTTTGTTTTGTGATGGCCTCTGGCGGCCTTCATATGAATTGAAAGACATGTTCAATCCATGTGGAAAATGAAGACGAAATTGATTATTCAACAAATTAAGAGAAAGATAGGAAAAATCACAATTGCTATGTGCATTCATCAAATCACATGAAAAATAAATAAATAAATTATGCAATAACCAGTTTAGCGAAATTTCGATTTTTTTCAGTTTTTATGTTTATAACAATTGATCATGCAATTTAGGTTCTTTGAGTAAAAAATATTCCAGTTTGAAGGTTTTAAAATGAACGAAAAATAATTTCAATTGATTATTGTACAAGTTGAGACCCCGTATGCGTTTAAACCCAAACTGTGATTTGGAGTTTATTGAAAATTACTGCAAAACACTGCCCAACAAGTCATTGTCATGAGATGCGTTTTTTCCGAAATTTGTTTTGCACATACAATTTTTAATTAATGTGAATGGTTAGATTATAGTATGGAATCATTTCACGATTATAACCTTAATATTTTTATGTGTCTTAGCATCTGTGTTGATATTTCAAAAGCTACAACATTTTTCATTATTTCACTAGATATCGATTCATTTTACTCTTGCTTAACAAGGGTGTCTAACTACCCCATAAACAACAGTCTGCATGAAGATAAGCCCCAGATGGACAAGAAGACAGCTGTCAGGATGGATCACCTGTCTCCTATCTTGTCTCCTGCATTCTGATCTCCGAAATCCTCCACCCACTTTCCTTTCACCAGCGACCATTTCCAAGGGAAAATGGCTTTTCCTAATACCACGGAGATTTAGCGACTCAACCAGAAAGGAATCAGATCCTTAACATTTTTCATTCCACCCCCGCTTGATTTGATCTAGAACCCTACAGTTCTGATTTACAAAAGTAAAAAATACTTCAAAAACTATCTCACACGGTAATCAAATCAGTATCAACTCGAAAATCAAGGTTCTTTTTAGTTTACCAATTCATTCGGACTGTACAAACACAATTACATTTCCAATTTATACGAAACAATTCAACTCAAACTTTTCTCAATATGCACTGTCTATTTATCAAAGAAAATACAGTTAACTCCTCATAAAAGTTAATTCATCATAAAACGACGTGATAATAAGTTTTTTAACATTCCCGAAAAAAATGTTTTTTGAGTTGGTACAGGTGATTTGACAGGTGTTGGTACAGGTATGATAGCTTAGCCAGGAGGCAGTTTGTGGATTCCATATGCTCCACATAGGGAGCGGATATGGTATGATGATGACGACAGGTGATTTAAGTGCGGATAAGAGGAAGTAGTGGTAGTACCTAGAATTGGTTATTTTAACTTTTTCAATGGATTAAAGGATCTTTAATAAATATGTGTGTTATCATTTTACGTACGTACATTTTTATTTTAATCGATTAAATATAGGGTTTTAGATTAAATTGAAAACACTTCAGTTTATTGGGTTTTAGTTAATAGTGTTGCTATTTTACAAAGCATTTTCTGTGATTTTAAAATGTGAAATACCTAAATTTGTTATTTTACGAAAAAAAAACTGATATTTTGATGAAAATTAATATTTCTATCCAAGGACACCTTACAATAAATTTATGGTAAAACAGTAGTTAATTCGTTTTAAAAAAAAGCGTGTTCAAAACTCACCAGTTCAACATTTTTCGTTCACTCTAAAAAAAAATTTTTTTTTTTTTAATTTTTTTTTTTATTTCAATGTATACATAAAAAGAAAACAATACATGTCCTACTGAGTTGCCAAATCCCTAGTTTCAGGTACATGTGTATAACGAAGCATAAACAATTGCATTAAACAGTAGTTAAATCGTTTTAAAAAAAAGCGTGTTCAAAACTCACCAGTTCACCATTTTTCGTTCACTCTAAAAAAAAAATTTTTTTTTTTTTTTTTTTTTTTTCAATGTATACATAAAAGAAAACAATACATGTCCTACTGAGTTGCCTACTGCAACTCGTCAGTAGGTGCATTAAAATAAATTTAAACTAAAAACAAAAGTACACAATACATACCCTAGCGCACAAAAAAATTAAAATACATAATAAATAAAAAATACAATTCTAAAATTCAATATAATAAATCGCGCTCCAGCAACCTTCTGGAGCTCCAAGTTCTTAGCACGCGTCTCTCTTTTAAGCTTGAAAAATTAATTATTTTTTTAATACTTCTTGTAATCAAATATCTTGAAAATGAGCAGTTGATTCAGACAGACTTGATTCACTCCCATATTCATCAGCGGTAAGTAATTATTATTTTTTAGATTTAATTTCAATGTAATACGTAGGTTGTGCTGAAACGTACCAAAAATAAAATAAATGGTAAATGAAAATTAATGTTTTATATTTTTAGAATATTACACACTTAGTAAAATCAGATTTGAGATACAGAGGTAGTTAATATTTATTTTATATCATTGTAATTTACAAAGTGACAAATACCTAATGGTCTATGAATTATGATTTCAAATGTATTTCGAAAAATATTGTTTGAATTATCGTTAGGTAATCGAATTCTACATTACGAAAATTGTACTGCACCTAGACGGTTTCTGTACCTTAAAGGTCGAGACGATGGTTTCACGATACGGAGGTTCCGGGTTCCGAATGAAACTAAATTCCGCCTTCTCAACGTCTGCATCACACCTGTTCTAGGACCCAAAATAGCAGAATTTTAAGCTTTGAAAGTAGGCGGTGCAACAACCCTTGGTATCTACTGCCATTCGGCGAAGGCGTTTCTGCTTGCTTGACCATATAGGTACTACGTATGCCTCCCGAGAGCCTTAACCATGCTTGTCATCATTTTATTACATTGTTTGCTAATTATTTATTAGAAATCGGAGATAACTGTCAATGATATTTTCCAAGTATTTATCTTTTATATTCTAACCTTATCCCCCCGAAATGCAATTAATGCAACCCACTCCATATAAACACATTTATATTGACAAGTCTATTTATTTATAATTAAGAGTGGTGATATTTCGTCCTAGAGTCGAGAACTTACGCCATTGTGAGTTCGTGGGGGGGTTGTTATGGTGGCGTAGCACCCTCGATAGTAATTTTATCACCACGATAAGCTCTCTCGTGAGTGCGGCCCGAATGTCGATTTATAGGCGACATATTTTACTCTCGCTAACAACCGCACGCCAAGGGACTCGAACACTGAAGTAAATCTTCCAAAATTTAGTAGCTAGGATAAATATTTATAACTTTATCGCGTTTAGATGTTCATAACACGTTTTTTATAATATAATATAATATAATATAATATAATACTTCCTAACACCATTGCAGATAAGGACTCGACCCGATATATTTGCATACTTCACACGCTTCAACTAAGGAAATATGGTAAGTATATTGAGTTAGTATTTAAAAATGTGTAAAAAACAACTAGAAAGAATAACGAAGCTATTAGCAAAAATAACGATTTAATTTTTAAAAAAAGCTCACGAAACCACATCAATTAAATCTAGAAAAACATCATCATCATCACCATATCCAGGATACCGAGAACCTGATGCCTTGTAAAATAGGCAAGCATGGATAAGGCTCTCGGTAGGCAAACGTTGTATGTGGCCTAGCCAGCCGAAACATGACATTAGATACCGAGGATGACATTAGATACCGAGGTTTCTGTGTCCGTAGCCTCACTTCTGTGTTCCTCACAAAGTCAAACCACCGCACCGCACATTTTATTTATTTATTATTATTATATGAACAATTTATAAAGCGCTGTTTTTGCAAAAAAATGCCTCATTATATTATTCTAAGACACCTATTCTCAAAACACATAAGTCTGCTATTTTGGAACCTGGTTAGGTCCCATGATTCGCAGCTATAGAGGAGAACAGGTGTGATGCAGGCGTTTTAAAGGCGGTATTTTGTTTTAACCGAATAAATATCCGATCTCCAGTAAAAACAACTCGTAGAAAAACAACGTAAATAAAATATTAAAAATTTAAAACAAAGTAATTCGTATGCCAACACTACAATACTTAATAGTTACGTGATAAATATTATTTGAAATCTTTAACATTTTTTAAAAAATAACTTAAAAGTATTTCGTTTAGTGGTGTATCAAAAATTAATTAATAATTTTCACAACAAAAATCTACAAGTAATAATTAGTAGGTGGGTCTGCCACGGTGAGACTCTCTGGTAACTTCGTCCGAACGAGGATCGGAATATAGAAGGACTTACCAGAGCTGGACTCAACAGGGGCGGGAAGTGACGATGAAGGACCACCAGGAAAGGCGAAGTATCCTGGAATATTCTGGAAACACCACGTTGAACTGACGCGGCGGGACACAAACGAGGGGCACAGCGCACTATAAACTCACTTTCACCGAGGGGGATTCGGGATTTGGCTGCTGAGAAGCTTGGAGATGGATGGCGAGTATGACGAGGGGATTTCGTTGGAAATAAACGAAGGAAGATCAGGTATTGGAGTTCACGAGAAGGATGGATGTTGCGAGGTCAGAGTAATGTTGCTGCGCTGACCGGAT
Source organism: Micrasema minimum (assembly GCA_022494985.1). Lineage (NCBI taxonomy): Eukaryota > Metazoa > Arthropoda > Insecta > Trichoptera > Brachycentridae > Micrasema > Micrasema minimum. Next base: position 159,749 of record JAGVSP010000120.1, on the reverse strand, counting down.
TTTTGAGACTGACGCGGTGTTGGAAATAGGTGACAAATCGGAATGAAATGGATGAAGGTAGGGAATAAATTTTGGAAGGAATTCAAACTACCTATCACCAGAGAGTGTCAATAATGGCCAAACCCGTAGATTTTAATTTAATTCTGCTTGTTCCATAATAAAAACATTGTGAAGAATAAATATGTTTTTCAATATTATTTACGATACCTACAACATATTATTATGTATCGCAACAGAAATAAAGAAGCCTTTGCCAAGCCTCGGGGCATTCAATCTTCAGTTTCTTTCTGAATTCGGGAACACTAATAGACAGACTTTGCTGGTTTTTGGAAGACATTCGCGAGAGAAATAAATACAACTCTATAGATAAAAACCATGTCCTTGAAGTGGAATGTTGGGAATTTCTGGTTTTGTCAAGGACTTTTCCTACAAGGACGCGGTACAGGACAGCGTTATTTACCATTATTATGCCCACTGAAGCACAACAACTATTCTCAAATATCCTTTAAATAATCACTAACAAGACCCAAAGTAGGTACCTTCAGAAAATAAGCTTAGATCAACCGTACATAAGAATAAAATTTCCAATTCGTTTTATGTATAAAAAAATATAAAAAGAAATTTACGAGTACGTAATTTTATATTTGAACACATATTCCATTTTTTAATACTATTTTTAGGCTTGTGCTAAAACCGAGGATTTCTGGACTCGCTACCACTAGGCCACAAGCCATTCATTCTAATGTTAAAAAGTATTTACTTTAGAAAGTAAAATTGAAGTTCAAAAATTTACATTTTATTACCCGCAGATGTATCTACCACTTAAAAAACTCGCAATGAAACCTATTGAAAATACATCATCACTTCAATATCAATGTCGCAATTCTGAGGAGCTAAAATATCTATCCAACATTACATTCAATATGTAAACATAACCATCTTTTAAATATAAAGTTATCCAATATCGGATTTTTTTTTAAAAAACATTTTATGCGAATCAATTACATAATCAAAAATTGAAGATCTCCGCAAGTAAAGTACTGTTTCAACATCGATCCCAAAGGAACTTTTTAGTACAGATTTGTTTTAACAACATTTTTAATGTATACAAATACTTGTAGACAAATAACTGAATTAACCATGCTGGGCTGATATCAGACATTATTGATATCCCAACAGAAACAGAGAAACTCTGAAAACGAATGTGGGTTATCTAGGCGATTACAGGGCTTATGTCCTGTCATTGGCTGGGTTAAGTGTACTACAACATTCCCCATTCCGCCCATCTTCTGATAACCATATATGACAAATTTTGGAACTACTATATATTGAAATCGTCTTCGTCCCTCCCCTGTAATATGCTTTTCTCTATCACACCCTCCACCCTCTAGTTTCAGCCCCACCTAACTCCACCATCCACCACTACCAAGAAGGTACTTATATGTACAAGTTTCATATAAGTATTTTTGGAGAACCAGAATACAGAGCAAAATAAAAAAAGCTTTATCGAATTATATAGATCTTTATAAAAATAAATTCAAAAAAAATTTTTTTTTTTTTTTTTTATTATTTATGGGAAAAACAACAGTATCGATACATGAACGTAGTATACAAAAAAAAAGCATGATTACCAATTATAGTTTTTCACAAGTATACAATTCAATAGAAAAAAGAAATATAAGAAATAAAAATAAAGAGTTATGAAGGAAGGATAGGATGATAGGGATAGGTAAAAGGAAAAGGAGATGACTGGGAATAGGAATAGGATTACCTTTTACAGTCTATAAGATTTCAAATAATTTTAATTTGAAATGGGGTAGTCATTATGTTAGGTACTTCAAATGAAATAATGTAAAAATTGAATTGCGACCTTGCGGTGGAAGAAATACGTCACGCGTGCAATACGGGACGAAGCAAAATCTACCGAACTCCGCCGAACGCTATCGAACAACGTGGAGATCCATTTTAACCTTCATCGTGACTCCACGTCACTTTTGTACAAATTTCTTGCCGCCAAATTGCGTGCCAATCTAAATTCATTTCGTACTTTTCTATTTTCTATAACACCACAAAAGGTACCCATAACCTCTTTTTTAGTATGTGTTAATGTATCATTTTGCAAAACTCATAAACCCATAAAAATCGTACGATTTTTTATTTATCCGATTAACATGGTAGGTATGTCTCATTCCAATTTTTTTTTAAACCGCTTGATGACTATATTAATGTTTTATGCTTCCAATATTCATTTGATTTTTATTGTTGATTCTATTAATTCACTGCGATTTTTAGGTATTTTTCATTTTTTAAAAAAGGCGGACAGTAAAAAATGTGATAAACATGTATTTACAAATCGACGGTTGAAAGGAAAAACTTATTAAGCGACATAATAAGTGCAAGGAAAAATGATACCAAGTGACATAGTATCACGTCACTTGGTAAAACTTTCCTTTGCACGTGTTTTGTCGCTTAGTAACTTTTTCCTTTCCACCGTCGAAATGTATTCAAGGGTTGGTTGAAATATATATTTTTAATAAATTAGTAATGACTTGAATAACGCAAAAACTCCTAGCTGGTCAGGACTTTAAAATACCAGGGTAAATCTATCTATGTGTGAGTAATAAATTAAATAAAAGGATGGAATTTAATATTTACTCCATTTTAATAAGATCACAAAATACAGTAAACTGAAAAAAATAAACGAAATAGTCGCTTGTACTGAGCAAAATTTATAATATATAAAGCCTGACAAAGTTGAGAATTTCTTTCAAATATTCTCAATAAGATATTATAAAGTGGTAGGTATTAGGTATATCAAATTCAAAACTGGTGTAAATCTAATTTATTCTTTCTCCTTTGAGATTCCGCTAGAGATGTGTTTTGTCTTATTTCCCGTTCAAATTGAAATTTTCAATCATTCCAAACAAGAAAACGTATTTGTCAAACAGCTCTCGAGTGTGGGAGTTTAATCTTTTGATCGAATTTCGAAACTCTTTTCGAATTGCCTTTTGACCTCTAACCAACTAAAATACGAACGCTCTATTTCCGTGAAAAACTCGTGAAAGATTCGATGGAAATCACAAATCTATTATGTTTGGGAATAAGAACACGTAGATAGAATGTCTTCATATATTGAAGTTATAGTGTATGAAGCATGGTAAGGTATTTATATGAATCAGGATTGCCAAATACGTACGAAACTGAGTTTTTGGCAGTCTTTTTTATAAACTCAACAAAGACAGAAAACATTATTTAGGCAGAGACAACCAATATCTGAGCGTTTACTGGGATAAATACTTATGTCTTTTAACAAAATTTTCATGAAATTATTTCCGTTATTACCAAATTTATATCTTGATCGAATCAAATGAGTTATTAGGTAATACATTTTTTGTTCAAACTGTGTTAGGGATTATTAATAAACAATCCCATTATTGTAAGTTGTTTTATAATAAAAATAATTTACTCATTTAAGAAACAGAAACTGACTACAACTGGGTTAAATCATGCCTACGAGGATTTAAAACAATTTACCCATTTAAAATAGTTTACCTATTTAAGAAACAGAAACTGACTAAAAGTGGGTTAAATCATGCCTACGAGGATACAAACAAATTTACCCATTTAAAGCAAATTTACCTATTAAAAATAATTTACCCATTTAAAATAATTTACCTATTTAAGAAACAGAAACTGACTAAAATTGAGTTAAATCATGCCTAGCTACGAGAGGATTCAAACAAACCACAATAGTTAAGTAATACTTATTGTATTTCGTTCAAGTCAGGTTTTTATTTTCTCTCAATACAGTTTCGTTAGAACCAACCCCTGGGGTCTTACCCAAGTTTTCAAAACACTATCTCCACTTATGTTAAATGATTTCACATAGGTACATTAGTTTCTAACGAAACTTCTAACCCCGGCACGAGAGATCCTGATGGGTAAATTAGACTTAGGATGTTTGGCGGGCTCCGAAGGGTTACGGGAGTGAGTTTGTAATCACATTACCTATTTAATTTGGGCCTTGGAGGGTTGGGGTGGTTACCGAACGATCTCGGGATAAGATAACCCACCCCCAGTCATTATAATTTCGCACACCCCGGCTCTAATTTCCAAAACACTATACCCCGTGCAATTAGTTTATCTTGTTTTGATAGCAACTAACGTTTAATAACATGTCTTGGTTCTTTGGTGGCAGACATCTAGAGACCAAATTCAAATACATTGCAAATTACAATTGTACAGGCTGAGGGTACGAAATAATCATATTCAATGACACCAAGAATAAACGAACGTTTCTATTATAAATCATCATAGCAATATTCGTAACTTAATGCACATCTTTAGCGGAAACATATCAAACTCAATAGTTTTTATCCAAAATGAGTGTCATACTATACAACCGTATTTATCATCAGCTAACTAATATTGACTTACTAAGTTTTAGAAAAATTTGTCAAACTTTTAAAAACATGCTAACCGCCTCAACAGACCTGGAGACCCAATAACAGAGGGGAACAAGATCACAAGATAATTAATTTAAGGGTGGTATTGCACAATAAACATGCGCTTCTAAAATACTTATATTTGTACTGTCGTTTTTATTAATAATAAGATAGTTTTTTTTTTTGCGAAGTATGGAGTTGGAAAAATAAGGATGAAAGTAGATTGAATGCAGTTAAAATGCGATCTCTCTGGCGAATGTGTGGTAAAACTATGAATGATAGGTGCACTTATGTTGAAATTAGAGCAGAATGCAAGGCTGAGATAAGCATTATCGACAAAATTAAGAAAGGTTTTTTACGATGGTTCGGTCATGTAGAGCGAATGGATGATGAAAGAACGGCTAAAAAAATATATGATGCGACTGTCCCTGGATGTAGAAGTCATGTAGAAGTCGAGGAAAGCCGAGAAAGACATGGCAGGATCAAGTAAAACAGTGATTGAAAGTGGGCATGTAAGAAGTCGGAATAACCGACGTGCTTGCATGAGAAGATATGAATGTGGAGGAAGCAAGAGAAGTATGCCAGGACAGAGTGGTGTGGCGTTCTATCCTCTCTGCCTACCCCTTCGGGGAAATGGCGTGATGGTTAGTTAGTTAGTTAGTTTGGTTTTTTTTTTCTAAAAAAGAATCTTTGTACACTTACTTTCTTTTACTTTTATATACATATATCTATGCGAGTTTCGTTATCGGAATGAGTAAAGTATGACGTATTGTCACGACGTATCCGAAAGTTTTCAAAGTCTCAAAGCAGAAAGAAATCTTTCGCCCTGAATAGTTTGTCGCTTCCCGCGTTTTCTGTTCTCCGAAGATTCTTTCCCGCCAAAACTCCGGGCCGGAAGTAGATGTCGGCAGCAGCATTAGCTGCGGAAACTTCGGCAATTTGCGTGTACTCCTAATGCTTATAAGTAAGGCTTCAAACTTGTCCAAGTTACGAAGGTTTAGTGTCTTTACTTGGAACATGGGAACATTTTCGCCTCCGATTTTCCTCCAGCGAGTCCCTTCGCTAAATTGAAAATTACAACGGCAACCGCGAGATGTTGCAACTCTGTTTTGGCGTTTTGAATAGAGACAAACAAGAGAATACATGTACCTATATTATAATATATTATATACGAATGTTTTACTGTACCTTCTCGTACAAGTTATCACAATACTACCACTCCACTCCATACATAATAGTACAACTCCAGAAATGTGGTGTAATATAATAGAATTTGAGATTTTCAGTTGAGAAATGTGTATGATACATTGAAGGATTTCTGAAGTTAAACAGAAAAGAGAATATTGTAGTATAAAGACATTCAATAACTTGGTACATAACATAATGTTCGAGGACAAGTTAGTGATTAGTCATGTGAGATAATTTCTTGAGAAATCAATAAGAATTTACTGAATACCGATGAAGCAATTAAAAATTTAATCAATAACAATTCTTGTTATATTTCTTACAAAAAGATCTCTGAGATTTCAAAACAAAATCCTTTGTAACCACATGATCATTTCAGTTCAATGAGATATCATCTATCTATTAGGAATGTCTTTTTGTCATACAATGGCCAGGTCGATCTATAAGAAAGGGTTAAAAAAAGGGTTGAAAAGTATGGGAAAAAATAACAGGTAGTATTTAATGCTATATCTCAAGGTGTCGTGAGTAAAAAGTGTTTTGACAAAGGAAAGTTTATACGAAGACTTCGATAACGATATTTATTGTGATATTTTTCATATATACCTGAGTTTTATTACAATGTTTAAAAATCTAGTGTACCAATTGATGTGTGCTGTACACATATAAATGAAGATATAAATATATATTGATTTTAGAAAGCAAGTTGTTGAAATATAAATATCCTGATAGATCCGGGTTGTGGTTTAATGACTTAAAATGACAAAACAAACACACCCTTGGGCTTAGTTCGATTGTTATTATAAAATATAGGTATAAATGAAAATTAAATAGTATTTTCAGTATGTAGAAACACACCCACTATCACTTTCAAAGTGAAGATCTATAGGACATCCAATCCATGATAGTCGTAAGAAAATATCAGTAGAGGGGATATCACACATGATAACCAAATAATTATGTTACGGCGTCAATTTTTTAAAATGTTTCTATTGAGCAGTCTCTAGTTATTAATTTGAATAAAGTATTTTTGTTAATAAAAAATATCTTTATCATTATTATCCACATATTGTCACATACACAAGTTTATGATTTCATAATAATATTTTCAAAATCCCATGATCCTCTTTAACCATTGAATGGATTGGTGTTAAACCCGTCACAGTAACTAATTTTGAGAACGGGATGAGTAGCGTTATGGTGTTATCCCTCGACCTATCTGCCCAACTATTGTCACGAGGCGAGAGAGGGTACAGGGGGAGATGTGTTTCGTCCTTTATTGATGGTTATTTTACAGGATATCCGGATAAAAGGACATTTCGCCATAATTGGGGACTGACAGGATTAGCTACCTGTCGAAAAATAATGCGCTTAAGTCCTTTTTACATCCTTACACAAAAGATCGTCGTTTTATTAATGATGCTTGGTGCTTTGTAGAGAAATCGTAGTAAGTTAAGATTAGATAAAAATAAGGGAACTGGCAGCCGATTACCATCTTACCTTCGTGTAATGAAATGATCAAGAATCACTGCACTTGGTGTACAGATGAAGTACCCTATGCACCAGTAGGTGCGTATAAGGGAAAGTAGTAATAGTAGTAGGCGGCCGATTTCTTAGCTTGGAGGCAGTTTGTGGAACCCATATACTCCATTTACATATTGTGTTATTGTATATAACTTTTTTATGGGATGATAAAATTTTAATAAATAAACCGATTTCAATATTTTAAGGATTCTAGGCATTAGGTGGTTTGACTTCATAACCAACGCTGAAGTTAGGGAACGGACGCAGCAACCTCCAATAACTGGAGTCGTTAAGACGCGGCGTTGGACCTGGCTTGGGCATGTACTCCGGATGCCTCGGGAGAGCCTGAACCCGAGCTGCCTCTTCTTTAGGCCTGCAGGATCCCGCCGTCCTGGCAGACCGTCGATGACCATCCTACGGATGTATTCGGCGGAGCTGATGGATGCGGGCCTGACGTGGGAGGAGGCGAGAGAGCTGGCTGGCGACAGGGTCTCCTGGAGGGATCTAGTGATGTCCACATGCTCCACATAGGAGTGAACCTGGCGAAAGAAGAAGAAGAAGAAAGAAAAAACAATATTTAGTTTAGTATTCGAACAGGATTAATAGTTTAAGTAAAACAATTAAGACATTATTACGTTTGAATAAACTTAACTTTACAAGTAATTGCTCAACTAAGCCTAAACTTAAGCACTCATCGAATCATGACTTAAATCTTGCCTTTAATTTCGCACTCAAATCAATGACCTTTAAATGCGAACCATATTTCTAGTATTAATAATTTTCAGCCCTTTCACCTATGAATCTGTTAGTAAATTCCGTGGCTATTTCTAATTTAGATTTATTCCACGCCAAAGAGTGCATAATGTTTAGCGCCTATTCAAATCATCTGAATAGATTTATAACAAATAATAAAATACATATATGCCGGCAATGCATTCTTGAAGGGAACAAAGCTGAACGTGCATGCAAGCAAAATAACGAATAAAAAATATGTACCGAGTTCGAAGATTCTCAAAATGTTACCCAACTCAACTTGTATACTTTTACTGTTTTGTTTCTTTAATGTGTTTATAAAAATTTTATGCTTATTTTAAGGTGTTTTTTTTACATGAGAATATTTCATCCGTGATACCTTTAAAAAAAATCGAACCCGCGACCTCATGCATAATAGCCCAATGCTCTACCGCTGCACCTCGAAGCAGACAATATTTAAAGGTAATTTGTTCAAAAACCGTAAAAACAATACCTACAAAAACAGAAAATCCATTCTTCAGTAATTTATGTAATACGTAATTGGGTTCTTCCCGATGTTTTATTTTTTATTTCAAAAAAATTATTGAAAAATTACAATATCAAGTGAATTTTTAATTTTTTTTTACGATGTCATATGAATTTTTATAGCGCGGTTTGAAATAGCGCTTTCAAATCGCTCGCAAAATCCTTCATTTGGCGCGCATGCGGTGTGACGTCACAGCAATATAGGCGCTCACTTCGTAATGAATTTCACGCCTTTCAAATCGCTCGCAAAATCCTTCATTTGGCGCGCATGCGGTGTGACGTCACAGCAATATAGGCGCTCACTTCGTAATGAATTTCACGCCTTTCATGGGGGACGGGTATGACGTCATTAACCAATAACGGGCGATAAAAATCATTCGTATTTTCGTGTTTTTAAAACATAAATTTATAAATGAAAACAACATTTTTGATCATTGTGTTTTATATCGTTGGAATTGTAAAAATATACTTTTAATATTTATAACGTTTTTAAGAATATTCGTGTTATCGGGAAGAACCCTATTATTTTTACATAATTTTATATATTATAGAATATTGATTCACCACAGAATAAATTTGTTTCTTTTTTTTGTTTCAAACAACAAATGTTTTACACCTAAATAAAAAAAATATTATTTCCGTTACATTGCCAGTATTCTTTCAAAACATCGGTATTTAAACTTTTCATCAAAATTTATTATAAAACTCCAAAAAGATTAGAAACCACTGCCCTAAACGCTGCACACATTATTATCTAGTGGCATATTTTTACACCCCGATGCAAATTAAATATATTTGAAAAAAATGTGGGTAACTAAACATTGGGATAAAAAATAAGGCATTGAAATGAGATACCCGACCAGAATACAAGAGTAACGCTTCGACAGGAAGGAATAAATTTAAAATTCTGCCATAGATAATCAATGCGACCCAATAAATGTGAGGCACATAGGTCTATTGAATTACCGATGTTCGTTATACCATCTTTGTGTAACATATGATCAGAGAATGGCAGCTAAAGGGTTAAGGGACCTAAACGCAGATATAGAATACCTATTTGGAGAGGGTTTGAATTTTTCAGTCACATGTTTTAAAATACGAATTCTTGGTCGAAATATTAACGAGAATTGAAAATGTATGTAGAAAAATATTTATCTACTACTACTACTCTTCCTTGTCCGACAGTGGTGCATAGGGCACTGCATTTGTCGAACAAGTGCAGTAATTTGATCATTTATTACATGAGAGTAAGATAATCAGTCTTACGCTTCAGTGCCATTCCAAGGTATTACATGTGAAATATCTGTAATACATAATACTTATACACACAATAATTGATACGGGTGATGGCCCAGTGCTACCCTCGCCGTCTGGAGACTAGAGACCCCCGGTGTGAATCCCCACTTCAACACGACTCGATTCCTATTTTCAAAAACAAGCCGCTCAGGCTTTATTTTGGATAGTATTTACAAATTAAAATATGTGCAAATATAGGATTGCATAGATTTTTTAAAATAAAAATAAAAGGTATCACTAATATACCAAAAAAAGAGTCGATACGTAACTACGCAAGCACATTACATTATGCATTCAAATGGTTTTTCGCTTATGATATTTTCATTTTTTTTTGTCGATTAAAAGTTCTTTATCAATAACACGTAAACATTTACATGGACAAGACTATTTCTGTACAGGTAAGGCACTGCATGTTTGTATGGTATGGTATTGAATAAAAGTATGTACAGAATTTTGTTGTTAAACGTTATTTTTAGTCTTAAATGAACTTTTGGGAAATGCATAAAAGCATTCTTTTGATTATAAATCAAGGATCTACAGACATTTTATTACACTTTGTATCATAGATCCATCACAAAGCCCTAACAAAGAGTTGGACCATATTCCCTAGGAACTGATCGAATCGGTGGCGGTGCACCATTTTTTGTAACGATTTTTTAAACTTTTATTTTGTACATAAACCCGGTAGTATAATAGATAGTGTCACGTACTCACCCTTTCTTCAATTGTGTTAAGGGTACGCAAAATAGCAGCCAGATAAAAAATCGTTTGGGTGGCTGCTACCCTAAAATCATAAATAAAATGTTTGGTGGTTTTGGCCAGACACTATGAAAAAATATTTTGTATTGATCATGTTTTATTTCTTAAGCAGCCGATAAGGTATCTGACTGGTGAAGATTGAGACTTGAATAGTGAAGCTTGAAGGCAGTTTGTGGAATCCATATGCTCTCATAAGAGCACCCATGGAAATAAATGTGTGAAAAGGCGAGGAATGGATCATGTCACATTGTATCGTTGTTAATCCAGATGCATATAAAAAAAGTGATTTTAGATTTTTTTATTTTTCTAAAAAAGTTAATGTTTTTTGTAGTAAGTATTCGGTAGCATGAACAATACACAAAACATGAACTTTCTCATAAATGAAACAAAATAAACATCAATAATGTTTTTTTAATGAGAGCATCAGATAAACTCTAACTTTCTCTTTTTCGATTCTATTCAACCCTTTGTCTCCCTACAAGCACATTGCGCATATATTTATGCAAAAGGGTGTTTTATTCACATTAAAATATCAAATCTCCATAGGTGGGAATGCACTTTTTGTACTGCAGTGTCGGGACAATGCAGCCAACAGAACAGTGGCGCAAGGGTCCCGATTATAATTCAAAATTATTTAACCCTAAGTGAAAAAATTACCCCTAGAAAAGGTGAAAAAACTGCCTGGAGTGACGCGACCCGTTCTCTGAGAGATTTCAGTTTTATGGCTGTAAAGACTTAGGGGGTTATGCCATTTATTATATTTCCCGCGGTTTCGAAGCACCTGTATTAGCATCACTATGAGAATAAATACATACGTAATTATTTAATGAAAAAAATATAAAAGCTCTAAACGCGAAAGCTTTTGATAAAAACTCGCTGGTAAAATGATATTTCTTTTAAAAATTTACTCATTTCATTTGTTTTTTTTAATTAGTACAAATTTAAACATTTTCTCAAGTTGAAGTCAATTAATTAATTTAAAAAATCTTTTCAGTAAGGTAACTACTACTCTCCCTTACCCGCACCCAATGGTCCATAGGGCACTGCATTGGTACACCAAGTGCAATGAATCTTGATCATTGGTTACATGAAGGCAAGATTGTCAGTCTTAAGCCTCAGCACCAGTCCAAGGTACTAAAAAAATATTTAAGGAAAGCACTACTTTAGAACCAATTTATTAGTAATGCCAATTATTTTTTTCTAATATGTAATCAACTCAATACCTATTCACCATATTTTGCGTTGCGTGTTTAGCAATTTTCATCTAAATTAATATTTCGCCACAAAATTCAACAAACCCGATTTGAAAATTATTAAAACGTTTAAAATTCATTCTCATAACGCCCAACGACACCTCTAACCTGCGCCATTTTGAACATGGATGGTAAAAAAAAACTGCTGTATAAGTACCTCGTACATTTGTCGAAATTGATAAAAATGTAAAATAAGTCCTTTCACATGACATTTTATTGCCCGCATCAACAATAAAATGGCAGTCAGGCCAAATTTTTCATCTTTTGCTGTAGTAAGTAAGAGCTTACTATAAAGTACATAACAAATTACGTCTAAATTGATTATAATTATTTCCCCTCTTCTTCTTCCGGTATAAAAGATCCAATATCTTGTGTTCATAACTAAAATCTGTAATAAGTAATGTAATATGAAAACGGATAAAATATATTTTTAAATATATGTGTTTTTTGGAAAATTGCATGATTAAAAATATTTTTAAGGTAGTTTTTTTCATTATAAAATGATCAAGACACACTGCACTTGGTGTACCAATGAAGTGCCCTATGCACCATTGGGGTGCAGATAAGGGAATGTTGTAGTAGTAGTAGTAGTAGTAATAAGTTTTTGGAGACTTATGAAATATTATTTGTAGATTAGTTGACATATCAAAAATCAAAACCTAAAAAAATTCCAAAAATTTGCAATGGAAGACTTAAAATATAAAAAAATAGGCTTTCGAAATAATAAAAAAATATGTATCCGAAATTGTTATTTATATATGCGACTCTTGCGAGGGCTGTATAATCCAGGGGAAATTCGCCTCTATCGACTTCTCACGTTTTTAATATGAATTCCCGGGAAAACATTTTGTTCACGCACTGACATGACGGCCTGCCCATCTTTATTAGTTTGTTTTGGGAATTCGAGTCGTGCTCTATCTGGGAGCAGACGTCTCCAAAGGCCATTTTGGCTTATGGCGTGCCCTCTACCCCCTATCGACAGATTTTATTATTAAAATAACACTGTTACGAGTTTGACTTAACAGCTAAAGTTAACGACAGTGAAATTGCGTTTCGTTATCATTTTTTTTAATGTAGTGTTAAGAAATTTAAAAATATACTAATAAATAATGATAATTTTAATTTTTCTCTAGGTGGGGAGAGCTCTATTTATTACTTATTTCCCTTATCCGCACACAGTGGTGCATAGGGCACTGCATTGTTACACCAAGTGCAATGAATCGTTATAATTTGTTAGGTACATTTAGGCATGGTCTTACGTTTTAGCGCCAGTCCTAGATAACACATAATATATGTATTTATTTATGGACAAAGTCCATTATAAACAATGTATTTACACGATATTTTTACAAAGCCAAGAAAAAATAACAAGGACAGTAATAAAAATGAAGGTTAATATAAAAAGGAGGAAAAAAACATACATTAATAGATACATATTTAATTTCATACGTGAGTAATACCGTGTACACGGCTGATGGATGTGGGCCTGACGTGGGAGGAGGCGAGAGAGCTGGCTGGCGATGGGGTCTCCTGGAGGGATCTAGTGATGTCCACATGCTCCACATAGGAGCGTACGTGGTGAAAGAAGAAGAAGAAGAATAATACAGTTTTAGTACATAAATATGGGTACCTACTGTTTCTATCTCTTTAATTTCATAATATTAAATTTACACATTTCTCAAAGCTCAGTATTAGTTCTTGCCCACGTTGATATGCTATGTGTTTGATGTTTTGTGAGCGCGCCCGCCACCGCGCCTGCGATCAACGTAAACAAGCACTTAAAAATTTCTTCGTGATAATGACAATAAAAATTATTGAATTCTGCCTGTTTTTGAGCGTTATTATTTAATTTTAAAATCCACTTCATTAGTGAATACGGCGTGTTAGTAAATATATTAATAATATGATAGATGGATTATCTTATTCTCCTATTTAATTATAGAAATAGCGCTGCCGCCGATTAAATTTAAGATTTTTTTATATTAACGGAATTAGGGCAATATTGACTGTTGATTTTCGAGTTATATAAAGAGACTCGCTTAATAAACGTTATAAAAAAATCTATAAGCTATGGATTGAATATTTTACATTTGAAATAATTCAATAAAATCATTTCATTTCGTAATATTTAAAATCAGCTATCTGTGACACGTAATAATTGATATTTACAGTTGACACATCAATAATCTAAACCTAACAAGGTCTATTGATAAAAATTAGCGATGCAAAACGTAAAATATTTATGGGGTTGTTTGATTGATTTTGAATACATATTCTGAGAAGGGTTGCAGCCATTGCATCCTGCATCCCCATACAATGCAAAAAGCGTCACTTCTATAGAACAGAAATATGATTTTATAATATTGCCTACCAGAATTTATTTTACGATTTTGTTTTTTAATTTGCATTTCTTAAATTAAAGTGGATATTCCTGCGTTTAAACGGCTTACGACCTTTCATTGACTGGGTTAGTGTTGTAATGTTGACAATAGCACGTTGGGCTGGATTCGATTCCCGATGAGGGTCAATATGAAATATTTATTTGAATGTGATTTTTAGACAAAAATATTTCGCTAAACCGAAAGACTTATCATCTTGCCTTCATGTAACAAATTATCAATGTTCACAACACTTGGTGTACCAATGCATTCCCTATGCACCATTGGGTGCGGATAAGGGAGAGTAGTAGTAATTTTGTTTTTTTTTTTTTTGCACACAGTGCTATGTTTGGTACAATGAACCAAGAATTTTCAATTTGAGGTAACATATACAACATAACACCAATTACGTGGACAACACTATGTACAAGATAAATTTCTGACGTGAAGTGAGCAAACAATAGTGGTTATGCTATGTTATATGTATGTTGTGTTGTTGTATGTGTGTGGAGTGTGGTGTATGTGTTGGGAAATCTGAATATTTTATATTTAAACGCAGGAGACGATAAGTAAAGAGAAAGAGGATACCGCCGTCCTGGCAGACCGTCGATGACCATCCTACGGATGTATTTGTCGGAGCTGATGGATGCGGGCCTGACGTGGGAGGAGGCGAGAGGGCTTGCTGGTGACAGGGTCTGCTGGAGGGATCTAGTGATGTCCACATTCTCCACATAGGAGCAAACGTGGCGAAAGAAGAAGAATAAGAAGACGAAATGCTTGAATATTCACATTACCTGAGGTAGGAAAAAGCTTCCTTAACTGTGTTAAGATATCGTAGATTAATTTATGTGTCAGTATTTCATATTTGTGTACTTTTACTTACTACTACTACTACTTTCCCTTATCCACACCCAATGGTGCGTATAGCGCTGTATAGGTAGGTATTACATCAAGTGTAGTGAATCTTGATCATTTGTTACTTAAAGGCAAGATTATCAAGCTTACTCTTCAGGTCCAGTATCATAAACAAAATATTTGTCCGCCTCGTGGTCTAGTAGTTAGCGCGTTGGATTACCGATCATGAGGGCGCGAGTTCGATTCGATTCGGAAATACTTGTAAAATGTTTTACAAACTACGTTAACTACGCACAGTTTTATCCCAAATAACATTTTAATAACCAGACATGTTTCCTAACTTGTTTCTAAGACAATCGTCAATTTTTCAAATTAAAATAGTCATTTGATTTATATTATTTATCATCATGTAGAAATTATACACAGACAGTTTGAATTAGCCACACTTCACTGGAGACCTTTCCCTATTGCGAAATGCCAAGAGGGGCGATTTTTATATTTATTGGTCAGATGGGATTCATGAAATTATTTATTTGCCATAAATTACGTTTTCTTGTCATGTTTGAATACCAAATTTGCAACGCGAGCCCCATTTGGCATTTATCTACTTATGTACAGTACAATCAAATATTATATTACATGGTACTAGATACTAACTCATTCTTTCAGTTTCAGGGTTCAATTTAATATATCTAATTGTTTCAGTTTCTAAGCCTACCTACATGCCGGTTTTTATTGGTTATAAAAGGTTAAAGTTTTGCATAGAATTAATAAAAATAAATAACACATGAAGAGAAATTTAATAACATAATATATCTACATACATATATTATGTATGCCTGTATGTATACCTACATTCTACATCTACTGCAATTTTTTTTAAATGTATATACTAATTTAAATACGATCGCATATTCAGTAATACAGTTTTTCTGCTCAAATAATAGACAAAAATTACTTTGCTGAAAAAAATATGAGCCCGTATTCACGAATATTCACAAAAAAAGCAGTTTATAAAAAATGTATGGGTGTATTTCAAAGCTATTCATCATACCATATCCGCTCCCTATGTGGAGCATATGGAATTCACAAACTGCCATTAGTGCAAGTATTTTTATATTATAAATATTCAAAGCATTTTCTTTGTGGTCCACTATTTTAATATTGTGTTCATAAAATTTGTATAAAACCACTCAGCGACTTTTCTGTCTACCGGTTTCGAGACGTAACCCGTCTCTTCGTCAGAACAACAACACTACACCAACATGCAAATACCACTACACACCCTCACCATAGTAGATTTACAAAAATATACTTTGGGATTTTTTAAATGAAGTTATAAAATTTTACTTTATAGTTTCATAAAATTACAGGTACTATTGTTAATTACCATTTAAAGGGCTGTTTAATTCACCTTTAGTTACTAATTTTCCACCAAGATTGGCAATTAACTATGTTTACGTGAATGTCAAAAAAGTTGCCACAATTTCCCATTCTGCGAGAAGTTTCCCCTAGTTAAGGGAAAGCATTTAATTAGCCAGTCTCGAGCCAAGTAAAGAGTTTTCTCCTCATCTGAACTACAGGCTCTCTACTCTGTAATTAACCTTTGCTTTCATCCGCTTGCCTTTTATAACGCAAGTAGTTCTTGCCTACGCTAGAAGGTTGGTCTTGCCTAACGGTAGTATGTAGATCTCGCTAGCAGTTTTTGCCTAATGCAAAGTCAGTACAGATGTACGCTTAAACTCATATAACATCTATCAAACATACTTGAGTGCTTCGTGCACACATACATACATAAGAAGTATGGAAAAATCGTGGGTCTAAAAACTGTATAAATGGGGATTCGATAATAGCATCAAATTGCTTTTATTAGAAGCTGGTGAATGCCTGACCAATCAGAGCATTTTAGTTTTGAGTGTGTCTAAGGTAAGTAAGTCACAGATGAAAAGTTTCAGAAAAAATGAATTCATAAAAAGTCACAGACGAAAAGAAGACGAGTTCAATTTATAGAAGTTTCAAAAATTTGTCATATATGGTTATCAGATGAGGGGCGGAATGGGGAATGTTGTAAATACATCAAGTGGCCACTTAACCCAGCCAATGACAGGTCATAAGCCCGTAAACGCCTAGATAATCCACATTCGTTTCCAGAGTTTCTCTGTCTCTGTTGGGATATCTATAATATCTGAAAAGTTTTTTAATCACAACCATCGATAAATAAAATTATACTACTACCTACTTACTACCTTCGTTGATCCACACCCAATGGTGCATAGGGCACTGCATAGATACACCAGATGCAGTGTATCTTGATCATTTATTACGTGAAGGTTAGATGATCAGTTTTACGCTTCAGAACTTCGCATGTAAATCAATATTTCATGTTGATCGAATCCGCTACCTCATGCACGGTAGCCAAATGCGCTACCACTATGCTACGAGGCGAACTAAAATTATTCTACATACTTAAAATTACAACCGCTTTCTAGGCGTTTTGCAATACTGCTTTTTTAAAGTTGGATAAAATGTAAAAACTTACAATTACAAATGGATTGTGTGCACACGTATATTATAAGATTAATTGATGTAATTTTACGCCTTAAATTAATGTAAGCAATCTGCATAATTTAAAATTAATGTTTTTTTAATATGCTTATTACATGAGGTTTTAGGAAACTATAACAGATGCGTGTGTTTTATTAATTTGTTTTTTTGGTGATTATGTGCAAACTCATTGTGCAAAATCTTATACGCTTTATATAAAAACATGACCATTTATGCTGTATGTTTTAAATATTATAAGCAAAAAAAATTATACCTAAACTAATAGGTACATATGTGATTGCGTGAGTTGAACAGGCAAAAATTAGTGTAAGTATTAAAATAAGGACAAATTCTGTACACCCAGTACAGTTCGAATGTAATTTAAACCTCATAATAAAGTTTTACATGTTTGTGATAATTCGCAGAACAAGTGTATTTCCATATTTGATGCAGGGCCAGAAAACTTCCTCGCCAAAGAATAATTCTCCACACAAACTTCCGAACAATTTTTATGACTGCTAAACTCTTTCGGAACAATTTTAATGAGCCTGGCGAGTCAATAAAAACGGGCAATTTATGGCCTAAAGTGCCTATTCAACATGTCATTAAGTGCATACTTCACATGGGACTGGCTGCATTCATAACCATTGAATCTACCACATTAATTTCCATAGATTATGGCAAATAGTGATGTGCCTCCAAACGCGATAATAAAACATCACACATAGAATACATAATTAGTACCTACCTACCAAGAGCTGCGTTATTTTTCTCTGCGCGCTGCATTTCCCGCGCTTTTAGGAAAGTACTTAAAAGTTTTTTTTCTCTCCGGAGTTAATGAAAGGCGAACGATCCTAGTAGACCACGTGGTGCGATCTCAGCGCTGGTGAAGAATTCTGATACTCCGTAGTAAAAAGAAAATGCGACCTTGACCTAGAGCTATATTCGGTTCAGTGCCAAACGATTGCATTGGCGGAGGGATTTTTTGTTAATTGCACTTTTTATTATTATTTTTTAAATATTTTTATATTTACATTATTAACATTGATTGACTTATTATAAACCTTAGTATTTAGGGAGCTAAAATAAAATGTTCATAATGATCAAGCCCTTAATATTAAATTCTTGGTGCATCACTGAGTATTGAAAGTACGATGAGAGAAAATAGATGATTGAAAAATATACTTTAATATTTTGCATTCGATGATTTGCATTCGTATTACATATTTTTAATTCTGGATATAGAATTAAGAATTTCTTTGTGGGTATGTATATTTCTACTTTAGGTACTTATAATTGGTCTTTATATCTTACGCCATATTTAATAAATTATTTAAGATTTTCAGACTATTTTAACACTTTCGTTGCCTGGCCACGATTCAAATTGTTTATAAAGACATCGTAGGTATGTAATAATTTCACTAAAAATTATGTTTTTTTTTTTGTAAAATGAGATATAGCTTTTTCCCTATTTTTTATCTCTCATCACCTAACGCCACTGCGTCGTTTCCATTTTGAACGAAGAACGCTCGCGCGGCAACTTTTCTCCATTCATAATTAGCGACTCCGCCGGCAATCTTTTCCATTCTCTCTTACCTACACTTTTCTCTTTCTTTCCCGCCTAATATTTCTCTTTTTCCCGCCAATCTTCCGTTTCCCTTCACTCCGCCATTTGGCCTTCGTTCCCGTAAATGTTTTTAAAACTTAACCGCTTGTTTATTGGCGTCTGATTCAAATGAGTTCCTGCGCTTTTCATGGTCAAAATTATATTTGCAGACAAAACAGTTGAGAAAGTTGTTTCACTTTCCAATTTATTACTTTTTTTTCAAGTATTTAGGTACCTATATATACGGAAAGTTATTGTTTATTATCTATTTGAATCGGCAAAAATAGTTAGTAGGTTACAAAATAAATGTGCAAGGACCGCGGTACAATGAAGGCAAAATAATTTGCGCATGAACAAAAAATCAATCCTTCGAAGTAAGTATGTTTTTATTTATCTATCATACCTACCTAGTAAAAAAAACTATATCCATACAGTTTTCGCTTTATACGGGACGGTTAGCAAACTGCACAAGAAACTGTACAGTTTTCTGCCTCGTATAAAGTGCGCTTAAGTCTACTTTTAATGCAGTGCACTATGCACCATTGGGTGCGGATAAGAAAGAGTAGTATCATACGAGTATATCATCCCTTATTATCAAATAATCGTAATGAAGACCCCATGAATTGGATTTTGAATACCTATTCGATGTTTGTCAGTTTGTCAGTTTGAGGTCAACTTAACTTGTTTTCAAATGGTTTACATTTACACAGCAACGCGCACTTGATTCAAACATGTAAAAATACAATATCTATTATTATTATTTTCACTGCTATCTAAATAATATTTAAACAGACCCAAAACTCTGTGATTTACGACGTACCAGCCTCCTGAAATACACACAATTATTTGTATTGGGAATTTTAAACACATTTAAAATGAAAGGTTCCCTGTATTTTGGCCAACAAAGGGGTAACATATAAACAGCGAGGTAGGTACCTACCGCGTTAGCTTGATTTATTAACTGACCAATGGTCGTTCAGATTTTTTGTCCATGGCAATACTTCACGCTCTATGGGCGTGTGTTCGAAATTTAAAATTGAAAGCGTGCCGTCGCGTCGGGTCTCTTTTTAGGTTATGTTAAAGCTTTTTGCAGTTAAAAAGAAACAGGATTGGCACGGGCGCTTCATAACAATGAAGTTTTACCGGTTATTCGCGAAATAACTGGTTTTGAAGGGTTTAAATATTTATTAAATAAAAATTGCTTTCACGCCATGAGCGGTTGCTCAGCAGTGACCTTTGCAATTTTCGATCGAGTTAAATTAGTCAATTATTGCTCCGAAACTGGTATTTTCACTCTACAATAGCTTCGATTATTAAATAAACATTCTGTTGGTTTTTAAGGGGGTAAAATCTCATTTATGGAAGTTTTTCACTTCATAAATCATATAACCAACCGAAAAATTTATTTACCTACCTACTTAATTAGTGGTAGGTACCTGATAAAGAATCATCACACGTTTCCTATTATTACTCTACTTCTTATTTATAACCCTGTACTTTTTAAATTTACTTTACGAAAAGTAGAATGGTTACAACTGTCGAATTGACACTAAATAGAAAAAAACTATAACTAAACCCCTCACCACCTTTGTAAATTTGTGAAACTTTTATGATCTGTTGTATTTTTACATTCCAAAATATAAAAAAAAACATTCAAATTTCTTTTGTACACTATTCTTTTAAATGGAAACTAAGGAAAATATTTAAATAAATTAATGACGTTTTGAGGGGAAAAATCTTTCGCCAATATTTTTATATCAATAATGCACTAAATATTGAGAAATACTTTAATTCCATGGGCTTAAGTGTTTATAACATAATACTAAGGGTGAATATGGTTGCCGACGGGAAAATAACTTTTCCATCAAGTTTCCGACGGCGCACGTAGAGCAAATAAAGTAAGGAAAAAGCTCTTTATTTTTGAGAATAATTTCTTAAAAGTCTAGAGAAATACATTACGATACTTAGATGTCCTGCCTCACGTACATCACGCCAATTCATCCGAATTTTTATCACATTGACAATCTTAAAATCGCAGTTTAGCTTGTTGAAAAAATCGGCAGAGTTGCGCTGGGCAGAAAAAAGACTTAATAGTCTTAAAAAAAAAATTTTGGAATGGGTGGGGACTTTCATTGTAGATATCGTACCACTATGAATATACAATTTTTAAAATATTTGTTCTCTTTTTAAAAAAGTGATAAAAACTAAATATGCAATCTTATGTTTGTAAATACTAGGTATCACAAGAAAGTCTAATCAGCTTGTTTTTTAGTGTCAGAACCAAGTCTTGGAGAAGTCCATGATGCTAACACTGGACTCCCACCCGAATCTAATGGGGTTTTAATTGGTCTTCATTTAAACAACTATAATATTGTTTTTATCATGGAT
Source organism: Micrasema minimum (assembly GCA_022494985.1). NCBI lineage: Eukaryota > Metazoa > Arthropoda > Insecta > Trichoptera > Brachycentridae > Micrasema > Micrasema minimum. The sequence goes on along the minus strand of JAGVSP010000120.1, from coordinate 138,241 downwards.
TGGCGACTATTTTTTAATCATCATTTTTATGTTGTTTTGAAACCATAACAAACATAAACATTTTAAAATATCAGTATCAGTAGGGCCGTGTTTAATGCAACTTTAAAAATGATACAAAACTAGTCGACAGTTTTATATTTTCCATCCAAATTAAATATTCACACCGCCAAAAACACCTGGATGGTACGAGTGATTAAAAAATAGAGCAGTTAATTCAGGCGCGAGCAGATGGCGAATTTAATCTGGTACTTCATAAAAAAAGGTTTGCACTTTCATTGTATCAAAGATTCTACCTGAGCACAGCCCGTTGGCAAATGTAACAATGAAAAGTTTTGGTTCGTATGCAAATTTAGGACACATTTGATGGGTAGGTAGAAGGGGTACCTTAGACAATATGCAAAATAGTGCATTTGCGAGTCCTGTCAGCCGTAACGAGTGCGTATCTATCGGCATAAAACTGCAAATATGTTTTGTGCATTACGAAATCCAATTTTCGATCCAGATACTATGAATAATTATTGTGTAGAATTTCATATAATAGGGTTGATTGCATGCAGCGTTTGATTAAATAAATAAATTTGATATTTTTGATAGATATACCTACCCAAATAATTTTAAACTATAAAATACGATTTTAACATTTTATAGAATTTTTGAAAAATACGATTATATACTTAGGTACACATATTTTAGTACTAGAAAAATATTTTAAAATAGCAACACATATCAAAAAGACTTTATTCGGTGCCAACACCAATTAATTATTTATTACTATCAAACATTGGAAATTATTTTTTCTCCCATTGGAAATCTATCGTACCTACCTACCTAACTGAAAAAGAAAAAACATAAATATCGTTCTTTTGTCGGAAAATTTGTTGGAAATGTCAGAAAAATATTTGTGGTAGGTACCATTATACCTACGCATTTTAGAAAGACTATTTTTGTTGTAGCAAATGTTTAACGATGGCTGATTTGTCGAATAAAAATTGTAATAAATTTTAAAAACATTCCAAAAGTATAAAAACATAATCGTCTAAGGCCATTTCATTTTTAAAGCATTCTAGCTTGCAATATCTATTTACATATTGGAAAAAAACAAATTAATAAAAATGATATGTCTGTGTTACCCTCGGTACTACCTTCCCACGTACCTACCTCTCAAAAGACCGCCTGAAAAGTGTACACAAAATTAACATAAGCAAAGGTACGTTTAAGCCCTTCAAATAGCCACCATTTTTTGCGCGCAAACCTTTTTGTCGTCCATCTTTTTCCATTTTGAAAACAATAATAATAAATCCGGCAGATGTGAGCGTCCAGTAATGGCGTGCATAATATTACTAGAGACTAGATACAATATAACAATGAGGTGTCCCGTGCCAGCAGAATTGCGAATTTGTTTTGCTTTTTGCTACCGCTAATGGGAAGGCACGTCCAGAACTAGCCATTAGTTTTATGCTAACTATTCCCCTAATACAATTATAGAGAAAGGATCATTATTAGGATTTTATAGTGAAATTGAATCGGAAACTTTACGATCTCAATATAGAAATCATAGGATATTATTCGTAATATGTATTAAAAAGCGCTTTTATACTCACTCGTAGCTATCCAAAATATTTTATTAATTTGTAATCGATCAATTATTTCTTATATATTTAATTTTAACTAACTAACTAACCATCACGCCATTTCCCCGCAGGGGTAGGCAGAGAGGATAGAACGCCATACCACTCTGTCCTGACATACTTCCTTTGCTTCTTCTACATTCATACATCTTCTCATGCACATACACCGATTATTCCGACTTTTCACATGTCCACTAACTTCCAAGTACTTGTACTTGGTCATGCGTCTTTTTCGGCTATCCTCGGCTTCTACATCCAGGCACACTTGCATTTAAACTTCTTTTAGCCGTTCTTTCATCACTCATTCGCTCGACATGACCAAACCATCGTAAAAGCCCTTTTTTAATTTTGTCGATAGTACTTATCTCAGCCTTGCACTCTGCTCTAATTTCGACATTTGTACACCTATCATACATAGTCTTACCACACATTCGCCTGAGAGATCGCATTTCAACAGCATTTAGTCTACTTTCATCCTTCTTTTTTTTCATACACAATTATCATTCAATTTATGTTTTCCATGTCCCGACTTGCTAGATATACATCTGCGTTAGTCGGGACATAAAATAACAGATTTATTTACAAAAACATTCACGTGTTAATAATGCAGAAGTAGTGACTCACACGTTAGCGACCAATGATGAGAGAAGCACTCGGAGCGAGTATTGCCATAATCCAGAATATTTCTTAAATTATCAAATATGTTGATTAGTTTTCGTTGTCTATTTGTCCTTTTGACTATATGAGCTATCCAGCGGAGATAGTTACTTATCAATGTTTAATTTGGTAAAATTTAAAATTTAAAAAAACATAATTAAACCAACTGTTTGTTGGAAGATTTTGGTTAAAAGCAATAAGCCCGCCCTTGTACAATTGCTATGAAATTGTATATGAAATTTTAAATAAATGATTACACAATGGTATTTGTGAAACACAAAAAACAATTATTATCGGACGAATATTTAGGGTTTCATCTTTCGTACATTATTGTATTAAATCAAATTATCAAAATATAGATATAATTTGAAATATTCCGAAGCTTTCACGATTTAGAAGATTTACATAATAAACAATAATAAGTTCAGAATCAAAAACATAACAAGAAATAGCAGGGAATAGAAAAAAATAGCACCATTTTAAAAAAAATACAATAACAATTACAAATAAGTCTTGTTTAGGGTAAGTATTTTTTTATTTAGTTGAATGATTATATTTTCTTTTAGTTGCACCAATATCCTAACAAAACACTTGAAACGCGAACACAAACAGCTAGCTCTATACAAACAGAAAACCCTTCACTCGCCCATAGTTAGGGTCGACTCGGTCAGGGCGGGGTCAGCGAGGGTCAGCGGGGGTCAGCGGGTGTCAGCCGGGGCCCGCCGGGTACCAAACCCCCCCGAATCCCAGGGGAGTGACCCCAGACCGCACGCACGACACAACAGAGCGTTTATTAAATTAAGCGGAAGTGAATAATATTGAATTTCCATGATTTATGAAACGGGAAGTATTATATTCATTTTCATGATTTTAAAAATCAAATTTTAAAAATTATATAAAATCTATTTGTTATAACTGCACTGAAAAAACATATCGGTGCTGTGATGGCAAAAGGTTATATCTGTCACACACTATTTTACAGGAGAGTAAAAAGAAGGTTTCAAAATTGGTTAGGTAGAATAAAAATGACATTATAAAAGATAATTCAAGTACTTTATATCAAAAGAAGCATGGTTTGCTTTGAGTCTCAGCTTTATCCTTTTGCCACATCAAAGCATGAAACATTTTTAGAAAGGAACTTGAAAAATTACAAAAACTGCAACTATAACCATTTGCCATCACAGTACCGATTTATCAACAATTTATTCATAATTTCGTTGAAAGGGGTTTGTAGTCATTATTGCCACAAACATAAAATTTTCTAAAAATAATTCCTAGTAGGCAGATGAATCTAATAAAAAATAACTCTGATCGGTAGATTATAGGTTCCTAATAACGTACTGCTACTACTTTCCCTTATCCACACCTAATAGTGCATAGGGCACTGGATTGATTAACAGAATGCAGCAAATATTAGTATTGCACAAGGCAACTGAAATTTTTTACATTTTTTGACAAGAGAAGGATGGAAATAAAATTTACTTAAAATTGGCGTAATTTACCCATAAACACCAATTATACTGGCTATTACACCGCTTTTCTACTATTCAGTATTCATTATAGTGCACTGTTAAAACTAAACCACCTAAAATAACTGGTTCTATTGGTGAAATAGTTTATTTTGTGATACTTGTTTCATCTTGCAGGCCATTTAGTCTAACATTTTAATAATCTCCATCATATTATATTGCGCTCTGAGCAACAGTGAGGTAGGAGGCAAATACATTTTAGTTGACACGTGTGAATATTATTCCGTTCACGCTTTCCATTGCATTAGGTACATACTCATACATGCACGTACATTACACGCGGTCGGGTGTGAACACCCCCCATTCTGCACGCCACCTACATATTTGTCTACTGTTTCTGAAAGCTGCAATCATTTCCTATTGCACCATACACCTATGATATTTCCTTGTTCCTAATAATTTATCGTATGCAACGTGAGCAAAATAAGCCCATTTTTTGTAAGAATGAAGAAGTTATGCGTATTTTAAATTAGGTTAGAAGTAATTATGTAAAATGTAAAATTATCTAGATGTAGTAAATTTGTCCGTATCGCGATGTAGCGACTATCGCGCCGTGGTTTGATTCTCGACGGGGTCAATATGAATTATTTACTTTAATGTGTTTTTCACGTAAAAATATTTCATATGTGTGATACCTTGGACTGACTCTAAAGCGTTAAACTGGTCATAATACCTTCATGTAATAATTGCACCATAACGTACATTTATTAGATACATGAAGGCAAGATGATCAGTCTTACGCTCCAGTCCGAAGTATCAGATTTGAAATATTTTTAATGTATTGGTGCAGCTGAAGCGCGATTTTTATCGATTATTATTTGACACAAGAGAAAGCTGTATGCATGCGAGAATTTAAGAGATGAATAAGGCGGAGAAAGAGGCCGAACGAAAGACTCAGCTCCCAGACGATAGCAGGAGACCTAAACCCATCAATTCAGTAATTGCCCTTACCTTGGTCTTATGGAGACTGGAAACGGGAGGAGATCTTCTGTTCTGCACTTCACCAAAATAACGTCAAAAAAACACAAAACAGATCACAACGATTTCACTAAAGACACAATTACACAATGGATGCGGTGTATAAATACTTCAAGATTGATTTTATGTTAATCGAATAAGAAAAATGCGGGATCGACAGATAAATGCGTTTATAACATGCGGGTCGCGAATTGTTACAATTTTTGGACTACCCGCGAAGTGCCATAGATAATTGGTTTTGTGAATAGAGGACGGTATAGACAAGGAATATAGGAATCGGAACCAAGGATTTACTGGGGCAACGCTCCGAGAAATCAAACCCATCAGCCAACTCATTTATTTTATGTGAATTTATTTGTAATACCAGAAATATTTTTTATTAACCCTATATTTCTCAGTATATCTGTCAATTTGTTAAATACATTTTCCAAGTGCGATAATCCAGCAAAACAAATAAAAAATAACCCTCACATGGGTACAAGTTTATAATATGCTTCCTTGTTCTGGTAAAAAAAGTTTAATAGACACGTTTATTTCTCACCTCATTAATTTTCCCTCAAAAATGGGCGGTAAAAACGAGCAATAAAATGCTGTAACTTAGTATGTAGTAACAATGTAGCGTGGAGACATCAATAAAAATAATCTTACAAGCAGGTAGACATGATTAAATATCGCTTATGTTATTTTGCTCATGCACAATAAAACATTACAGAACATATTCCCCCATTCGTTTATGAATGAGCAGAATCGTAAACATTTTACAAACCGCATTTTACATTTTACTGACGGTTTTGGGTCTCAATTTATTCTGTAAAAATACAGTAAACAGCATTTTTCAGAACATACAATTTTAATTTGTAGACATACAATTTTAACATAATGTAGACATAACAGACCTATATTACTTTTATTTATTTTTTTTTTTTTATTGTTTTTACGCCCATAGGGCATTTACATATACATTTTTAAATTATTACACAGTAGGTAGCTATTCATTACCACCAGAGATGGCATCCAGACACTGTTCCCTAAAATGCACTAGATTTGTGTTGAAAAGTGCTATTTCAAACCGCGCTAGAAAATTCATGACATCGTAAAAAAAAAAAAAAAAAATTCCCTTCGTATTGTAATTTTTCAATCAATTTTTTTAAATAAAAAATAAAAATCTGTGGTGAATAAACTGTGGTTGCATTCTACTATAGTAAAACTTTGAGTGAAACAACGCATAACTACATTTACTAGAGTAAAACACGAAATCGTTGGTAAAACGAACTGTAGTAGAACTCAACTATTACTAACGATCAAACAACCGGGCCTTAATGTCTTACGCAATGTCACAATAAATAGTAATAAAACTATACTTGTTGGAGGGGATCTAAATGCCAAAAGTATGTGGTGGGGAAGCAGTAAAACTGACCGTAGAGGGGAAGCAGTTGCAGATTGTCTCTCAGAACTGGACTTACATATTCTTAACTCTGGCCAAAATCCCACATTCGAAACATTTCGCGGCGCTCATCACATAAAAAGTATAATTGATGTCACTTTTTGTTCTACCCACTATTTAGACAGGGTAAACAATTGGAATGTTGCTGCCAAACTAAATTCTCTCAGCGACCACAATCCTAGATTGCGTTAATTTCTAAAAATATTTGCTGCTGTTTTCCCTTATCCGCGCCCAATGGTGCATAGGGCACTGCGTCGGTACACCAAGTGCAGTGTATCTTGATCATTTTACTACGTGAAGGTAGGATAATCAGTCTTCAGTACCAGTCCAAGGTATCACACATGAAATTATGAAAATCACATGCAAATAAATATTTCATGTTGACCCCTTACGGGAATCGAACCCGCGACCTCATGCACAGTAGCCAAATGCGTTACCACTATGCTACGAGGAAAAAAAAATATTTGAGGTTTTTTATTTTTTTTTTTTTTTTTACATAGTATAATTTACTTTTTTTTTATATCTATGAAATACCTCACTGGGCATGGGCAATGCCCGTGCTGTGGTATTCATTTACATTTTTTTCTTCTTGTAGGTAGTAAAAATCTATATAATATTAAACATCTATTTTGGTGGGGTGACCATCTCAAGACGCTTATTATTATTATTATGGATAATTTATATAGCGCCGTTTCCGTATAAATATACCTCAAGGGCGCTTCAAATATTGAAGTGACTGAAAACTCAATTTCTGAGTAGAAAATACAATTATCAAAATTAATCAAAAGATTTAGAGAACAAAAGGGTCTTAAGTTTCTTTCTCTCTCACAGCTGCGCACTTTTGGTGGGAGAGCATTCCAAGTCACAGGGCGCGCAACCGCAAAAGCGCGCTCCCCAAATTTTGTGCGCTGATTGCGGGTCGGCACTAAAGCCACTTTTTCGCAACTAGACAAAAATTATTTTTAACCTTCTCTAATTTATTTTCAGGTAGGACACAATTGAAAATTCTGGGAGCCAGATATATGTGACTTCTTTGACCAAATGCAGTTTTCATTTTAGGTGTCACATATAACTGACTCCTTTCACTTCTTGTGTTGTAGATGGTATTTTTTATGTATCCACCATCCACATGTGCATAAACGAGTAGTGCCTTTGCATATAGTTGCCTGACATTCAATACGCCTACTCGTTCAAACACCTCCACTGTGGACGTTCTGATCGGGACCCCGAGAAGTGCCTTAAGGACATATTTAATTAGAATAATAGTAATAAATTATATCATAGAAGCAAAGGGAATAAAATTCATATCAAATACTTCCATTATATGGATTAGTCATTTATTATTTATCATGTGATTAAACTTTTAAAATTTCCTATGCAGATTTATTTGAAATATTGTATATAATATATTTAGCATGGTTATCTACCTGACCAGTTACTACCTACTCGTATATAATATAAGTTCGAAGCAAACTTAGCAAAAGAAGGCCTCAATACCTATCGAAGTAACTCCAACATACCTATATGCAGCTTATCTTCTTTGATTTCAAAACTACACGCTTGCGTAGTTTTTTTTTTTTAGTTACGTATAAATATACATATAATAAACAAACAAAATTATTTTAGGATGAGCGCCTTGCACTACGCAATCAGTAGAACTCAATACTGAATAATCTTGGACACTTCCGAAATTGACAAGAAATTTAGAAGAAACATCCAAACCCAGTAAAATTTCATATTAAAGTAAAATTTTAACAAATTAACTTTTCAATTTACCGTGAAATCGGATTACTTTGTCTTTGACCATAAATACCTACCCATCTACATTAAAAACTTGACGGTACGAGAACAAACTTCTAACTTTCTTTTGTAAGTTTTTTTTACATTTGCAAGTTACTTGTTGGGGTAGCGAGCAACTTCAACGGATGTTCAAAAATAATTATTTATTCACAGTATGGATGTAGGTTTTTACAACTCTTAACCTACATAAAAACGTATCAGGAAAATTCATTTTTTGCCTAAACATTTAAAGTTGATATATTATTATCTATACTTATTTTAAATGTTTTAAAATATTCATAGGACTGCCTCAGGAGAAAAAATGACAGCTGACGGTAACCAATATTATTGTTATAAACAACATTTTGAGTGTGTCCAAATACTTGTAGACAAAAACTGGATTTCACCCATTACGGGCTAATAATTACAATTTGACATCTCGCGGCGTTTCCTAGTAGGTGATATAATTCGGTAAGAATCTCACTTGCAATCATAAAGGTTTCTGCTAAAATGCTTAGCAATTTTCTCAATGGATAACAGAGAGTGTGGACATCAAATACTAGGTGAAATGAGGAATGTTGTAATACATCAAGTGGCCACTTAACCCAGCCAATGACAGGTCATAAGCCCTGTAAACGCCTAGATATCCATATTCCCTTCCAAACTTCTCGTCTCTGTTGAGATGTCAAATTGTAATATTATTGCTATTATTCGAGTAGATAAACATAAATAAAATGATCAAGATACACTCACTTTGTGTACTGATGCAGTGCCCTATGCACCATTGGGTATGGACAAGGGAAAGTAGTATGTAAGATATACTTATTGTTATATTCATGTATTTATAATCATGTGACAACAATTATTGTTTTATAAAATATAAAATTCACAAAATATGACCGGAAACCTTGTTGGATTTTTAACATTATACATATATTATGTACTACGGAGTTGTTTTATTTGATGAAGTAATTTCATGTTTCAATAACTTTATAGTTGAACTAATGTAATAATTCCGTTAAACGCCTTATCGATAAATATCAGGCAATCAGCATAACACAAAGTTGTCTTTCTTAATTTTCCTTGTCAGACCAAGGTAAGATAAAGGTATTTATTATAAATATTGGCGTTACAAACCAAATAGAAATATTTTTATTGATATAGCAATTGGAAAAATTATAGATGTTTGTAATACTTCCCTACAAACTACAATAAATGCGTTTAAAATTTAAAGAAACAAAAAAATTTTACTGTATTTTTAAAGTTTTTTTTTTTTTTATTATTTATACACGAAAGCTTAGTATATGTTCATAAAAATAAATATTTATTTTTAAAAGAATGCGAAAAACAAAGTGAATTCAAGAAATAAATCTAAAAAGCAGCAAACCATTTAAAACGCAATGTAAACGTTTCTTTTAGGGTTCCAGAAAACCTCCAGAACTTATGTTTAAAAAAAAAATTGTTTTCTATCGCGTAGATATTAGGGGTGATTATTTAGAAGAAAAAAATCATTGGCGGTGGTAATTTTTGTGAACATAGACGTTAAAAAGTGATAAATATTTATTTATTTAAAACTTCATGTACCTACAATTACATAGCATAAGTGGGCAGCTTATTACTTTTAAGCAATATCTTACAACTAACAACTAACCCATACATTTTTATTTGTATCCTTCATTGAAAAATACAGAAACTAATATATTTCAATTATTTCGTGGTTAAATTCCTTGCACTTATTTTGTGGTTATAACGCTAGAAAAATCTCCATTTGTTACGGGCAAATAAAAGTATTCTCTGTACAAACAAAATGGCATATAACAATAAAGTGTACCAACATATACATTTTCCACTTTCGCCTGGACATTACCTGAGCTACGTCATCACCCCGCGATAGTGTACGCGGCCGTTACACACACACGCTCACGTTACGCACACCCAATACACACACGGGCGGCTGGCCACGCCTCCACCCCTGTCCGCCGGCCAATCGTAGTCCTTTAGACTCCCTCACACTACGGCATGCATATTGATCTGCGGCGGACACCCCTATGAGCGTTTGGATGTATGTGCTTTGGTAAGGCGGTACAGGGCTGTCGGGAAATTACTGATCAACGAATAAAACATTTTTTAGTATTAAAAAAATATTTTAATTAGTTTCGTGCACCTCGTGGTGTGGCGGCGGTAGCGCATTCGGTATTTCATACGTGATATCTGGAGCTGAAGCGGAAAACTGATCACCTTACCTTCTTATAACAAATTATCAAGATTCACTTCACTTGGTGTATCAATGCTAAGTAACTAACTATCGAACCATTGGGTGCGGATAAGGGAGATTAACATCTATTAGTAAAAAACTTTTGGTTGTCTGTAAAGTCGGTTTACGGACGATATTTTTACGTGATAACGTCATAAGAAAACATTGATGAAAAATAGCATACTTTTATGAATTGAATTGAATTATTATTACTGAATTATCATTATTTTGTGTAATACAAAGCGGGAGTTAATTGAAAATTACATTTTTTTCCATAAATTAACTTTTTTTTTGTTTTTTCTTCTCGTGTGCTGCTGCTGTCTCCCTTCTACTCGGACGCATCGGCCTATGGAGTGGAAGAGAGATAGATGCGTTACAAACCGAACGCTTAGGCCGATCGTACCTCTCTATCACTTGTTCCGCGCTCTCGCTTGCACACTCGGCTCAGGCGGAACGGGACAATGAGTTTAGCTTTTTCATATGTGCGGCCGGCGTTCATCGATTTATTAGACGTAATCACGTCAAAAAAGCAATGTTTTTTGAGTTATTAATAATTATAATTGATATTATTGATATCTCAACAGAAACAGAGAAGCTCTGGAAACGAATGTGGGTTATCTAGGCGTTTACAGGGCTTATGACCTGTCATTGGCTGGGTTAAGTGGCCACTTGACGTAATTACAACATTCCCCAGTCCAGCATGGGTATAATCCAGTAATTTGTCTACAAGTATTTGTATTCATTCAAAATGTTGTTCAAAATTTATAATTGAGTTGAGAATGCCCAGAAGTTATAATGCGAGTGTTACATTAAGTACTTATAGAAAGTGGGAGTGTGAAAAGTCAGATAATCGCGTGCGTATAGATGTGCCGACACCGAGAACATTTCACTTTAGGGTAACGCAGCCAATAACGGGCTACTGTTTTTAAAGTAAAAATTTCTGACTGCCAGTTATTAGTCCCTATTTATGGAAAATATTGGTGAGAAGTTAATTTAGTTATGCCAGTTATTGATACCGTAAACGACCTCTTTTGCTCTTTAAAAATAAAACATTAATGTTATTATCAATTTAGTATTTATTTCACTACCTATTAAAAATGCATGTTTTATATGTTAAGACAAAAAACCTTTCCTAAAATATATTTTAAATTTTTGTTCGCTTCACCCTAATGTGAAATGTTCTCGGTGTTGAGACACTTTTGCATGCATGAAAATAATTATTGTGAATGTGAATAAGTATTCCCTATGCCTATCTCTTGAGAGAAATTATAGTTAGTTAGTTAAAATATCATAATTCAGAAAAAATGGTAAATTAATTTGACATCTCAACAGAGACGAGAAATTTGGAAAGCAATATGGATATCTAGGCGTTTACAGGGCTTATGACCTGTCATTGGCGGGGTTAAGTGGCCACTTGATGTATTACAACATTCTCCATTTCACCTAGTATTTGATATCCATATCTGCCAATACACAATAAAATGGCGCGACGCTTCATATGTGAACACTCTCTGTCATCCATTAAGAAAATTGCTAAGCATTTTAGCAGAAACCTTTATGATTGCAAGTGATATTCTTACCGAATTATATCACCTACTAGGAAACGCCTGAAGATGAATCTTCAATTTGTTTTGCTTATAACTAGGTCATAAGCCCTGTAAACGCCTAGATATCCATATTCCCTTCCAAATTTCTCGTCTCTGTTGAGATGTCAAATTGTAATTATTAGCTCGTAATGGGTGAAATCCAGTTTTTGTCTACAAGTATTTGGACACACTCAAAATGTTGTTTATGATAAATTAAGGCTCAACCATCGATATCTTCTCATATATAAGACAGTTTAAAAGACCCCTGTCAAAGTCCCCCGGTTCAAATCAGCAAATCTATCACTAAGATAATACTACTACTTCTACTTTTTCTCAACCAATGCAGTGCCTCTAAGAGAATAATCTCTAATATTTTTGTAGATATAAAGAATTGATCACTGCTGTACAAATTAAAATTTCACGCGTTTAAAATTAAGGAAGTGGAGAGTCCATAGTGCGAGTGTATCTCGAAGTTAAAACTCCAGACCATATATTTTTTGGTTCCCCTATTAGAGACAGATCGTCGTCCATCTTTCAAAGAGACGTATCTTGAATTCGTTGATTTTACAGGAGACAACTTTAAAAGATCAAAATCAAAATTATTAATAGATTTTAACGTATAAAAATAATTTGGAAACCGGAAAATACTATAGCTACGACTTATATTTCATATTTTTTTAAGGCTTGATTTCGTATCCTGTAAAATCAATAAATTCGAGATACGTCTCATTCAAAGATGGACGACGACATAAATATATGACCTCATTACGTCATTAGTCAAATTTCAATATCCCACCAACATTGCATTTCTCCATTCCACCCTTAATCCCGACATCGTCCACCGTTTACTCTTTGAGAAAGGTGTAAGTATTTTTTTAGAATAGTGTGACTCTCATGATGTTTAGCCTAATCCAAATATGTTAGCTTATATATATATACACGAATAGCAATAAAATCTAACCTAACCTAACCTAGGGTTGCCAGATGTAAATTTGAAAAAGGAGGACAAATAGCAGTAAAAACAAGATTTTTTCTTAGAAAAGGAGGACAATGGAAAAATCAATCAACCACCATCCACCCTCCAACTCATCCTTACCAATTAGACCATACTTATGGACAGAAAAACAGATAGGAACATTTCCGTAACTGACTTTTTTTCTTAATTTTTTATGACTTCAATGCAGCCTCTTTAAAACATAAAATCAAGTTTTATCATAAGGTTCTGTATAAAATAGTCACTTTTCAAGTCGGTCGCCACCAGCCGACACCGACCAAAAGGAGGACATATTATAGTAGATATGGGAGGACAGGAGGACAGTTTATATAAAAGAAGGACACTTCCTCCTTTAGGATACCTTCTGTCAACTCTAACCTAACCTAACTCTTACAACTTTTCTTCTTGTTTTTCATTTCTTATAAATCGTACAGACATTTCACTAGAAAGTTATGAATAAATTTTGGGATATACATTTTTAAATGTACTTCATCATTAATTTATCAAAAAACAAACACGCTCAATTATTATTTCTTCGGCGGCCTTGTAGCGTAATGGCTAAGACGCTGGACTCACGATACGGAGGTTCCGGGATCGATTCCCTGTGAGAACACAAAAGCAAAAAGTGATTTTCCTCAATCCTGGGTGTTTGTGGTCCTCCTGGCCTGTTGAGGTGGTTAAATATTTTAATATAAAATTAAATAAATTATTTAATGTTAGCTATATTACATTATTTGAATACTCTCCTTCCTAGAATGGTATCAACGAATAAACTATCTGAAATACAAAATTTTACTCCATAAAATACACACTTCTGTGTTTTCGTCGCGGGTAACGAAATACAGACCTTTCGCCAAAGAACGTTCCCAGCCCGCCTCGATAAATTTCACGTTACATGTTCATAAAAATACGCGTACATAAACATGGCAGCGTTTTTATGAACACCCAGTAAACCCAGCGACGCGGCCGGGCGCCTAGCCGCCACACAATATATCTACGGACCTAACCACCATACGCAACAACCGGTCGAAGTTCACACCCAAACAAGCCTCGCGAGCGGGGCTTTGCCTGTGACTTGCGCCATTTTGGATTCGCGCGCGAACGTCGCTTTGGTCGTTTTGGCGCACAAATTGACAGGTAAATGGGAGAGGGTTATATCTGTATGTATGCATATATATGTGTTCTTGTAAACTAAGGGTAGGTAGTTGTAGGATTTCTCTGTCCTCCTTTCACTGTTTTGGGGTTTTGGCGGTAAAGGGATGTATCCTGATTAAATAAACTTGCAAAATATATTTCTATTGTTTTTTGGGTTCTTTAAACATGCTTTGATAATATAGGATACCTATGTACATATGTAGACCATCATACTTTTTTTTTGTTTGATTCACAATTTTATACTATTATGTTTAATCAAGCGGGTTAAACTATTATAATAATAATAAAAAGGAAAATAAACTCAGATATATTGTAGAATAAATAAATAAACAAGTAATAAGAAAATAGTTTGTGGGTAGGTACCTAGATATTAAATAGAAAATCAGTATGTAAGTATTTATTTTTACTTATTTAAACACAAAGTTTGTGAATTAGGGCTTTACGTTTTTGACCTTCTAAGTACAACTCTAACTTTAGTGCTAAAAACTTGAAATATTTTATCACACCAAAATAAAGATCTAAAATTGAAAGCAGCCCCAAAATCTAAATATTTTATAATAAGGACTAAAATTTTCATTTAATTTTTATCAAATGTTAAAAGGGAATTCATGCTTTTTAAATATATTTTTTATACAGCTAGGAGTAGATAATATATATTGAATTACATTTTATTTTCGTGAAATTAAACACCTAACATCGCGAACTACATCACTTGTCTTATCTAAAGCATGCCTCACAATCATGAGTGGGGATCAAAGGAGTTCTCGGGGATAGAATGGGGTGGTGTAGGAAGGGGGTGGAAGGTGGAAGGTAGGGTGTAGGGGAACCAGAGGACGAAGGGGTGGCCTAAGGGTGGGTGGACCCACACCCCCTCCCGTCAAACCCTAGTCCTGGAAATTATATTAAATTGCCCGTATCTGGCTCTAACACCCTACGTATGCCAAAATTGGGAAGGTGGATAGAGATGTGTAGGTACTGGGTGGGTAGGTTAGGTACCTACTCGGGGTGTCTTGCTGTCTTTAGGGCCAGTTTTATTAACATTAGTGATTTTTGCTTAAATTTTTTTAGTGATGTTTGTGATTTAACTCTCGATTTGACCATTTATTAAAAATGTATGCATTGTTACCAGTTATATATATCATTTAAAGTAGGTACGTCATCCTACCAAAAGGTCAATCCGTTAAAGCATCAATCACTTTATTTTTATTTAAATTTTATTGTTAGGCGGTACCTTGGACTGGAGCTGAACCGTAAGACTTGTCATCTTACCTTCATGTAACAAATTATCAAGATTCACTGCACTTGATGTATCAACGCAGTACCCTATGCCCCACTGCGCGCGAATAAGGGAGAGTAGTACCCAGTACCTACCTACCTATAATCTAGTAATTAGGAATGTAAGGTATAGATAGGTACACAAATAAACCATTTTTAATAAAAATAAATCTGTGTAACCTTATGATATTAATTTGTAAACGGCTTATGCTTAAAAATAGGAATCAAGTCCTGGTAGAGTGGTAAAAGACCGCGACACTACCTAGATCGCCACCCCTTTGTTTTAAGCTACGTCAGATGGGTACTAAAAATATAATAAAAATAAAGAAATCGGTATTGATTTTGGTTTAAATTGAATGAATTCAAAAATCTTACGATTAGATACCTACTTCATCGTAAGCTTTCTTTACTATTAAAGTGTCAAAGATTAAGCACTTTGGTTTAGTCCTTTCATTTTTATCATGCACAGAAACAAATAATGTAACAACAGACCTTTACTTTTCACACACAAAATAAAAATAGTACCTTAATATTACATTCAAAAACTTGATAGTAAAAAACAGATTTCCTTAATATATTTTATGGATCGTTTATAAAACCGGCCCTCAGGAGGTGGTTTGGGGGGTCGTAGATGGGGCGGAGTGGACGTGTATCAACACCTGAAGAATGGAAAAGTGATCCCCCAAGATTGAAAATAAATAGCTCAAAGCTCAAAGTTACAGGTAAGTAGGTTGGTCCCACCTACGCACGTACCTAATCATTAAGTAGATACCTATTTGACCTACCACCTACTACCTATTATATTATTACACCTACATACATACCTTATAATTTAACTTGATTCTCATACCTAAGTATCTGTACTTTGTATATTGGTGTAGGTATTCACTAAATACCCAATTATTATGACTAAAGACATTTATAGAAAAACGACCCCCCTGATTACAACTCCTCAAGCCGCTGCTATACCCAATTACCCAATACCTACTTAACCGATACGAGACAATAATAAGTACTTATACCTACCTATAAAGTACCTAAGTAATGATAAAGTTAGTGTAGGGATGTAGGTATAGGCACTTGCCTTTGCCACAGGGTGCATCTTCGCTAAATATTACATGCAAACGGTGGCGGTGCTTTACCATGTCAGCAGAAATGCGTACATTATAATGATTATTATTTAGCTATTAGCACTAATAGCTAAAGCCTAGAATAATCGACTAGGATTCTAATTAGACTAGGTACCTATCATAAGAAATTAGATACCTACTAAAAAATGAAGACCCCTAGGACTTCATTCATGACAAACCTAATTTAGGTACCTACTAACATTATGTAAATAGGTAATAGGTACTCGTAAGTAAGGTGGAAGAACCAATAACTGGCAGGGCTCCAATAACTAGCGGGGTACCTACGTTTCAAAATCGTCTAATAAGCCTCTATATTACAAAATGTTCCAAAATGTGTAAAATAGACTTATCAATGCCATCTATCCACTTGCCATCAAAGTAGAAAATTAATTTAAAAATTAAAAAGCTAACTATTGCTATTTCTATGTGCGTAGATTTTCACGGTCATTGATGATTATATTTGTTTTGTTTTTTGGGATTATCCGTGTTATGGTTTTTGTCCTCTCCGACGTTGATGGCGCCTGCAACGGGGGCCGAAACGTCGAAGGACAAAAACCATAACACGGATAATCCCAAAAAACAAAAATATAATTTTCTTTTTCTATTTGGATTTTTGATAGAAAATACTATTTTCTGTGTTTTCTGCAATTCTAAAATGGTTTTTTTCAATATAGAAAGGTTTCTAACTGGATTCTAGATTTAAACTTTTATCACTGCAATTACAGCAATATAGGTAGTTAAAAATAATTTTATTTTTCAAAACAATAAAGCTATCATTAATGTTTTTAAACGTACCTACTTATTTACTTTTATGTATTTTTTATTTTTATTTTGGTTTTTCCTCTCCAAAGAGCTTTTCGTGTTACTGCCATCTACTGTTCCCTATTAAAACTATTTCGTTATTCATTTGCTATGAGTGAAGAATACAACCAGATTGATAACATAACCTACCTGCATAATATAACAGGTATTCAAAATAATTTATTTTTAGGTAATTTTATTGTCAACAAAAAGAACCAGAGAAAAAACCATGAAAGTGAAATAATCTCATAAATCAAAATAATTGCCAAACTTGATCTATAAATAAATACTAATGGAGACCTTGAAGGATATTATTATGTATTAATATATATTCACAGATTATAAATTCATCCTTATTTATTTTCATAAATAATGTGTACAAAATGAATTACGAGTGGCATATTTATGTAATATAAGTTTTATAAGGCCATACATAATATTATATAAGCATCAAAATTGCATTTTTTTTCAAATTTCTGAAAGAAAAATACATTTTGTGCATGCAACCGCAATGTGTCGTGCCACCACTTATGCGAAAATGTTTTTTCATTGGGTCGATATTAACACAGACATTGCAGATAAAACATGTTTTTTATTTTTCCAATCTACATTTTTATATCAAATCCCACAAGAATTTAAATTGCTTGGTAACAAAATGTCTTAAGCCACAATCTTTGATTTTATTATATCATTAATTGCATCAATAATTTTTTTTTTTTTTTTTAATATGTTTTTATTTTTGTTATCTTGTTTTGTCGCACTGAAATTTGTGGCTTACGCAATATTGCAGTTGCATGAACGATATATTTATTTGATAATGGAAATTGCAATCAATTAGCGTTAAATATGTCTTAAGCCTCATCAATATAAAAATAATAAAAAATTTATCACTCGCAAAGGCATGTCATAATAATATGAGATATGAATTATTATTAAGTAATTAATTTATGTTAATGTGTCCTTCATTCTTTTCCCTCATCTGCACCTTGTTCATTGAGTACCTACTGCATTGCAAGTGCAGTATATCTAAATATTTTATTTTCCTTATAATTTTTTGATAATGTGTGAAAAATAGAAGAATATACCTATTATTATAGCAGAATAAAGAAAAATCACATTCAAATAAATATTTTTCAAACATATATTTATGTTCACCCCCACAGAGGTATCGAGCCCAGGACCTCATACTAGTAACACAATGTGCTAACCAACAGACCACGAGGCGGGCATTTATACAGGATGTAACAAAACTCGATGTACAAGCGGCAAACTGGTGAATCTACAGCGTATTTGGAGACGATTGTGTAATATGACTTTTTAAACTGGACTTGAAATTTTTTTAAATTTTTTCTCACAAACGTTTTCATAAGTATGGCAGATTAAGTTAAATTGCTCAAATTCTTATTAATACGTGTTTTTTAATTTAGTTTTCTTTGTGGATAGTATTAATTTGTGTAAATACACGATATTTGATAAAAACTTGCAAAAAAAATTCAACTTCGTACCTACTCAATTTTATCGAAAACTAGAGTAAAATAAAAAAAAAAAATCTACAAAATCGACTCCAAATATGATGTGGGTTCACTGGTTTCCCACTTGTACATCGAGTTTTGTTACACCCTGTATATGAGGAATCTATCGTCTGCTTAGCATGTAAGCCTGCACTGTGATCACTAACGTATCCACATGTAGATTATTGCATTTACGACGTGTATATGATTGACGTCATATATGCATCAAAACTGCGATTTATCTACGTGTAGATACGTTGGTGATCGTAGTGCTGCAATCTGATGTAGAGCTTCTACCTCTACTCTAAACAGACAATAATTATGTACTTTAAAAAATGTACTCTTATTTTATACATACCAAAACATTGAGATCGAAAAATACAGTTTATGATACATGTATAAGAGACATAAAAATTATGTAGAAAGTACATAGATTGTCTCTGCATACTGTTTAAAACTCATAAAAAATTATGTACCTATAATAAAAACATATATTTTAAAAATTAACTAAATATTAGAACAGTTAAATCAAATGATTCAATGTTAATAATGATATTAAGTAATAATATTACAGATAAAATACTTCAAATATACTATTCGACTAATCCAACATAGACAAATCCTGATAAACAGGTTGGTTTCGATATAATAAATATATTATGTCTATTATATTACAGTAAAAATGCAAATTTGAAAATGTGATATTGTTTCACTTGCTGGGAGCATGGATATACTTATTATCATCATGTAGATACAGCTCCAAAATCCATAAAAAATCTCTTGTATCGTCGATTTTCTATGGATTTTGGACCTGTATCTCTACATGTCGATATTTCCATGCTCCTAGCCCAGATACATAACAAGACCCAACAAATTAATTAAATACCATGAAAATAGTTACAACATAGTTTATAAATATATGCATTTTTAATTTTTAAAAACAAATATTATAATTTACTAAGACTAAGTAGCACTCTCCATAGATAAACAAATATGCCGTACCTAAAGTATTTGGTAAATATTAAAGTTTATTATTATATTAAAATATAGATTTAAATAGATGCAATAAGGCAGAAAGTGTAGTGTTTTCTTTGAATGCATTTTTAAAAAAAAACCTCCCAAAAACAAATTTAAAATAGTAAAAAACAATAATAATTTTTTTAAATTACCACACATACATATCGATTATCATTAATGCACACAGTGTATACCAGTATGTAAGTTAGTATGTGTAAGGGTTCAAATCTATTGAACTAGAAAATTCTCATATCAGTAATTTTGACCAGTGCTTTGATTAAAAATAATTAAATTGTGTAAATTTATTGTGCTTCATACACATTTATAATAGAATCGGTAGATTTTTTTATTATTATAATATTAATAGTAGGGCAGGCAGTAAAAAAGCTGGAAATATCTAGCCCTTGTATATTGTGAATTTTAGTTCACATACACCAAACATCTTCCAAAATCAGTCTATAGTTTGAAAAAGTGTGCAAAATCGTAAAGTAAATAAAGTTTACATTACTACATTTCAATACAATGCATTCAAAGTCGATCACCCACAGTGAAATGCTCTAAATTTAAACAGGAGAGGGGGCTACATCTTGCGAGAACAATGAGGGTTGAGAAACGACCAGAGGTGTGGCTCCATCAGCACCGACGCTGGTCATCCACCCGGCAGACTCCGCGACCTCCTCCTTCTTCAGGGCTTCAAGTCGCTCGTGCTCGCTGATCTCCAGCTGGTACTTGGGAGTCGTGATGCCAAGGAAGTTGGCCAAGCCTTCTCCGAGGTAATCGCAGTACTCTAGCGCCTTGTTGCTGCCCGACCAAGCATAGTGTATCACCCATGGGCCCCAGTCTAAGGTTTTCTGGGTGAAAAGATAAATGTTGTTAAAATACCGGCATAGTAATAAGTTAGTATGAGGTCGATACTAACATCTGTCTACGGATTTTCGTTGATATGTAGTCGATGAACATTTGTATCGACCTTGTACTGACTTGTATCTCCATGTAGATATATTGCGGTGATCCCTGCCCTGGTATCATGAATCATGAATGCATCTACATGTGGATACATAGTCGATACAAGCATTTATCTATGGATTTTCACCAATACAAGGTCAATGTACTTAAGCATTTATTAACCTTGTATCAATGAAAATCCATTCAGGATTGATATGATTTGGGATGTGATTTTTTTAAACTTTTCGTCGTCCATATCTCTATTCCTAATAGTTAAATAAGCTAAAACACATGTAATTAAAATAAGCAGTTACAGGTATTCTATATAATCTACGCGAACTGTCATTCGTTTAACATTGTATTATTATGTATCAAGGCATGGTCAAGAATCTATTTCTTTTTACCGGATCCACGACTTCAGTTTCTTGATTCGTTTTGCCATCTTCGTCATCGCTAAATTCCTCCATTACACCGTCACTAAAATGAAGGACTTTTTTGGGGATGCGTATTTGTAGAGTATAATCATTTTTTTCTTTGGATTCTTCAGTTGTATTTAGGTCTTGTAATGGATTCTCCATAGTGTTGATGATCAATACTATTGTGATGGATTTTAATAAACGCGAATATCACACAGAACGACAGCAATCAGTAAAATAACTTTTCGCAAAATATTTACACCAAAAACAAATATGTCAGTGTCAAACACAACGACGTCAAACGAAGGTGTCAAACAAAGGTGTCAAACGTCAAAACGTCAAACGTAGTATTTTTTCTAAGCCTTTCAATATTTTCTTTTCCACAAACAGTTTTTTTTAATAATGGCAAATATTTTTGAGTATGGCGCATGGCGGCATGGCACGGTTGCACAATTTATTTTATTTTATTGTGTTGGTGAACATGAAAAAGTGCTTGATTTTAGATTGTATTTTTTGACTTGATTTCCTGCTCTTTGCATTTTACTTCACGTTGGTTCTGCACAATTCTCTGGTGATTCTGTGGTTGTTGTCAGTTGTGTTCACGTTATGTTTTTTGTGAATATCTTTACGCTTAGTGATATTGATAACAATATCTAGGACACATTATTTACAGTTTCTTTCGTACATTATAAATCTGTTATGTAGTTTTAGTATTAGAAACCCTTTTGACTTGGAACTTGGACTCTCGTCCATATTTTTTAGATTTAAGATTTAAGATGGCCGACTGATTTGTGCTAATCGGGGGGCTGTCACGCTGTCAGTTTGTTTACATACAATTCGTATTATTTGTGTTTTAAAAACAAATAAGAATAACGAAGTGAGTGGTAATTATATCCTTATTTTAGTGGGGGGCTAGTGAGGTAATTTTCCTTTTTGAAGAGACCTTAACGTAAATATGTCGTTTTCTAACCCTCAAATGGGTATCGAAAATCCAAAGAGACATTATGATAAATTTGGGTTTCTCACGTCTGCTGACCATAAAAACCGAGAAACAGAATATGGGAAGGATCGTTATCGAAAAAATTCTCAGGATTTCGGTAGAAAGAGTCCTAGATTTTCTCCGGAGAGGCGAGAAAGGGACTATAACAGGCCAGAAAGGTTTGATCGAGAGGAACGAAGAAGAAAAAGGTGTGATTATAACAGTCCCGATTTCAAAGAGGGAAGGGGAAATAATAGAGACGACAGGATGGACCTAGATAGTTGGGAAGGACCCTATAACCAACAGCGGGCCTTTATTCCTCCTCCAGCTCCATCATACTCCCATGAGGTTTGTTCTTTTGTTTTTAGCTTTGTTGAAATTCTTCGCACAGAAAACACATTCCCACATTCTTATCTTTCAGTCGAGGCCACTACAAATATCTTGTTAAATTTTCATGATGCATAAATAAAGTATGAGTAGGTATATTGTATTATTGAATTTTTTCTACATATCATTCTTCCACCACTTTTATTTACAAATGTCTCTTCTTCAGCCACCACCAGGGGGGCCTTACCCCGTGCCGACCCCCTACGGGCAGTTCCCCCCCGCGCCTTACCCCTTCCCGGACGGCCCCGGGCTGGACCTGGGCCCCGACATGGGCATCCCCGCGCCCCCGCCCGCCCCCTCCATGCTGCACTCCAACTGGCCACCCCCGCTGCCCGCCCAGCCAGGACTGCCGCAGGACGATGTGAAGAGAGAGGGTGAGAGGAATTTTCTAATCTATAATGTTATTGTTCAATGCTTCATCGTCTCACTCCATAAGGTCCTAAAAACACAATTTGTACACCAACTATATTAGAAGGTGCTTTTTAAAGAAAGCGAGATCATGTTATTTTATTTATTTATTTATTAGTTTTGTACAAACTAGTTTGCACTCCCATTTGAGTTACAGAACTCATTCTGAGACAAATATTACAATAATTCTGATAATACATCCATAGTCCACCATTTTCTACCCGAAATTTTTCACTAGAGCAATGATTTTTTCACTCGTTTTAGATCTATCAGAATCTTGTTTATATCATCGGCGATCCTGAAAATCCGCTTAAATAACATTTGCAAAACTGTAAATTCTCCGAATAGCAAAATTTAGATTTTGCACGACAACTTACTACAGTCTTATTAGTAGATAGATACCAATACGTCTAATCATGTTAAGTTTCGTCCAATGAGAGCCAAGCTACATCATTCAATGCATAACTGAGAAAGAAAAAAAATTAAGTATCATTTATTTCTAAGGTGATAATGATTTTTTTAAATAATGTGACACGCCTCTGGTCAATATCTAAATGTGTAAAAAAATTATTGATCTAGTACTAAATTCAAGGGAGAAATTGTAAACTATGTTTGTAAAAAAAATGGAGCAGGCAACATGACCTCACTTCCTCTTGAAAATCACTTGATGTAGTTGGTGTAAATATTGTGATTTTATGAAAGCGATTTTTGCAAAAATTGGACTTAACTGTTCGAAAAACACAATTTGTCCAACAGACCATACAGCAAATTTTAATTTTATTATTTCAAAGGACTCAAACTCATTATTTGTTAATTATTTTAACGTGGAGTTCAGGCTTTTCATCGAAATATTGATAAAATATACCCAATTTCTCAAGCACACCTGTAAGGTTTTCTCAAAGTCCGTTGGGCAAAAAAAGGTGAAGTGATAACTTGATAAAGTCCTTACATCTTCTATTATACAATGATATCGGTATGATACCTTCTAAAGCTGCTTCCTGCTTAATAGTTCTAGTATATAAAGAGTACTATAACTGTTTAATGGGTTTACTGTATCGGTGAGTCCTTGACTGCAGTATATTTATTTGTTATGTTCGCTGCATAAAGGTAAAAATAATAATCATTAAGGGCACCTTTACAAATCTCATAGGTATGTATATTTTGTATGGATGCATAGGTCTTGTTCCTGCCAGCGTTTGTTTTATGTAAATCCTCGAGGCCTGATGATACTGATTTAAAATATTATTGAAAACACTGATAGTTAAGGGATTATAAAAATTTCACCAATTAAAAATGTTGCTAATTCTTCTAGTTACCTAATGTATATTTTTTACATCTGCCACACCAAAACATTACTTATTGGTTAAACTAGAAGGAAAAATTATTATTGTAAAATAATAAGTTTTTACTTGTGATCTGATTTACAACTCGTACTTTCTTTCCTTTTGTAAGTCATTCTTTCAACTGGATATAAATGATATTTTTAACCTATTATTATTTTTAGTTCAACGTTTTAACAGAATATTTATTTTACGACAGTAGATTGTGAGATGTAGATCAGGAAAAAGGTAAATATATTTTATTGGCCTTTATTATAACTTGTGGGCACAATTTTAAACAAATATGATTATGTAAGAAAGACATTTTTACTACATAACGTGTTTAAATCTGTGCAAATACAAGGTATATTCTTTTCTCTGTTTGTATCCATAATAACCCTGTTAAAATATTTCGTTTCAGATTCAAAATGCACATTTTTCTACACCTTTTCTTTTGTTATATTTAATTATTGATTTTTGGTGAGTAACATAGAAACTGTGGATGGTATACACATAGTTTTCAAAACAATTGTATTATTTCAGTAGCACTGTATACAAACTCCGGACTTGTTCACTATACTTACTCTTATTAATGAATATTGATTTATCTATATTTGTCCCACATCACGTAAATATTGAATGTTTTATGATAGCTATTGCATCGGAAATGCGCAATCAGCGAGCTACTTTGGCTAAGCAGAAGGAAGAGTATTTGAAGAAAGCTTCTGTCCTTAAAAGAGAACTAGATTCCCTGAAGCAGCAGAGAGTAGAACTTCGCGGAGACTCAAGACGCTCTCCAAGCCCGGATAGTCAGCGCTTTTTAAAAGAGAATGCAAAGTTACAGGTGATTCAATATTACTAAATTAACATGACATTGTATTATTTATCTAAAAAAAAAAAACATTTTAAATGCTCTACTACTGTACAAAAAAATATTTAACTCAATCGCAAGAACAAAAAATGAATTTACTGAAATTAAGAAAAATAATAAAATTATATATTATAACTGTACTTTTTATAAATTTTGTAAAACGTATAAATGAAGTAAAAAAAAAATATTTTTTATTTAAAAAAATATAATATGGTACTGAATAAATTCTGTCTATTTTTAATCAATCATTTTAAGGTTAGTAAAAATTTTAATTTCAAATTGTAATTTATTTTACATAAATTATAAGCTATAATTTAAAAACTAAATATCTGGAAAAAAATATGCATGTTGTAAGGTCATGATTTTTTTTTTTTTGTGTAAAAAGGTAATTAGTTTAATGAAAGCATTTATTGGATAGCTTAAATAGCCGAATGCTAAATATTCATGTAAATTTTTAAATTGTATCTCAAACTCTTGTTAATACGTTTACTGTTTTTATTTTGCACACAATCAATTTAAATAGCATTTTATTTCCATTATAAACAGTCTGTTTTGGCAAATTTTTAAATACATTTTTATTATATTTCAGATCGAGATTCAAAACAAATTAAAGACAATGAACAATGTGATTGACATGTTGAATGGAATTATCGGAGAAAATCCTGCATCTGAAGAAGTTGCCGACAAGTCCAAGGCTCGGAAAGCAGGTCGACTCGGGACTCCGACCAAATCGCCTCCGTCTTCCAGATCCTCTTCTTCGGAAAGTGACAAAAAGTCCTCCGGTCGTAACAAACGTAAATCAAGGTACATTTCATTCCCCAAACTGCATTTTTTGTTCACTCATTTTACTGCAACTTGCATAAATGGTGCGTAAATTGTAACACAGGAAAGTTATGCGTCTTACATTACGATTATGATTTTATTTGATTCTAAACCCACCAGTCCTAGGTATCACACATAAAATATTAATAAATAGAGTAAATATTTCATGTTGAACTCCTACGGGAATCGAACCTGCGACCTCATTCACGGTAGCCAAATGCGCTACCACTGTGCTACGAGGCGGACAAATAGTATTATTAAAAAGTAAAAGCTTTTAAGTTATTTTAGATAGATAATTTGAAGACGAAACCACCATATCTAACGTAATTGTATAAAAAGTATACATTTCGTAATGTTGGATGAAGGCATATAAGATGATTTAGAGTTTAAATTTCTTTGTTTTCCATTTTACTCACCATCATAAAAAATATTTTTATCATTTGTGTAAAAGCCAAAAAAAAGCACTAGAATTCTTAAGCAGTGTTATCACAACCTTTTTGAATTAAGTGTCCTTTTCATAGATATGTATTATCTCGGTAAATATGTTTTCCTATCACAAAATTTTTTTTTTTTGTATATTTCTTCGAAACTCTTTTGAGAATATATGAAGTTCATGTAATATTTGTGATATTATGTGCCTTATGATTTAATAATAATATTGAAATATTAGGGATTTGAACATCGTAATTTATTTCTAGGTTCGTCTTTACTTTGGTGTGAAACATTGAAATACTTACAAAATTCATATTGTGTATTGAATATTAGTTTTAATAATTTGAAATGTATTATTTAAGGGCATCTGGTATCCAGATATTAGTATTTATATTTAAGACATTTATTTCTAGTGTAAGATGAAGAATACTATGAAGAACCATGTGCCTACACCGCTCAAGAAGCTTCAGTAGCATTGTATATAAATATGTGAAATACTTATTTATGTATTCTATATAATAAATAAAAATGTGTATCTACGTCATCAATGTTATTTTCAATTGTAAAATGAAGCAAGCATTTAGTTTTAAATGTAATGTGAATGTCTTGTACAATGCTTGTTTTTATCTTAGTAGAATGCTACTAAACAGCAAAGTTGCATTATTTTTCTGCCACACTTACTACAAAAAAGAAGAAAGAAGAAATTTCAAGCCAATGTATATGTTTATAAACCTTTTGTGTTTTATTTAGGGATTTTCGGTGATCTAATTACAACTAGAGTATTACTGGATTATAATTAGAAAATTTTTCAGAACACAGCATATTTGTAGAGTTTCCGAATAGTGAGTGTAACCCACGAAAGATTAATAAAGCTTTGTTTTATGGTAATGTTTACAGGAGCTTTATTTAATATATTCCTTTTTGCTTCTGTTTAGGTCCAAGTCTCACACAAGAATTGGAGACAAAAAATTCAACTATGTCTTCTATGATCCAGAGATGCACTGGTGCCGAGTTTGCAACGAGTTTCCAACAACGGCTAAGGAGTATTTGAACCATCTTCATTCTCCAAATCACCACCGGTAAATATCACTAAAATTGAAATGTATTTATTTATTTGATCTTAAAGTAGGACATATCTAATTTTTTACATATATAAACATTTTATTATTTTGTGCAAATAGAAAAACCTTAAACATAATTATTTAATATATTTTCTTAACCTAGCCTTAAATACAGACACTTTTTTCTCTTTTTTTATCTCTTCTGTTATTTCTTCAAACATTTTCACTGCTCGGTGCATTAACGAATTTTGTGACTTAGATTTTTTACGAAACGGTAGCCTCAGTCTATTTCCATTTCGGGTTTCATGGCCATGTTGATTTTGATTAATATATAATTTTTTTGTCAACTCTCTTGAGGAATACCCGTTTATAATTTTATATACAAAAACTATTACATTCATAAATATCAATTGTGAGACTGTCATTATATTTGTTTCTTTTAACATAGATCTTATCCTGGTATATCTATTTCTTTGTAATATTATTCGCATTGCCTTGTTTTGTAGCACCATGAGTTTTTTTTATCTTCTTCAGTGGCTAAAAATAAAATACTTCTGCAGTAATTTATATGGGGCACAATGATCGCATTATATATCAATCTGCGGGAATCCGCATTAATAAATCTTCGAATTCTTCCCAGAAGTGAAATTTTCTTGGCTATTTTTTTGGTAACATGTTTAGAATTTTGTGAAAAAGTTTAGTTTGGAATCTATGATGATTCCCAAGTATTTTATTTCATTTACATTGTACATTATTTTATCGTCTGGCCATATATATATACACCGTGTCCCACGATGAGACCGCGAAACTCCGGAGGGTGATTGTTCATGGTATTCTGAGAAAAAAATCCTTATAAAGTTTTTTGATCCCGGCATTTTTAATAATTAATTTTAAAAAAGTATTAATAAAAAGCGACTATGTAATACTAGCTTCTGTTTGAAATGTTAGCGGTGGCGGGGTGGCGGTGGCGGGGAGGAGTGCGGGTCCACTCTGGTCACGCGTACGCCATTCAAAATTGTGCGGACATTCTTTAAAGTTTCAATTATCATGATTTCTGAAATTGGTGGTGCAGGTCACGTGGTGTGAGCCAGTTCAAAAATGGACGGTATTACACGCGTGAATTTTTATTCATATTTTAATAATTTTTTTAAGAAATTAGAATTGAGTTTTTTGAAAAACTTTATTAAGATTTTTTTCTCAGAATATCATGAATAATCACCCTCTGGAGTTTCGCGGTCTCATCGTGGGAAACGGTGTATAGTCAACACTTCTATGTAACTTTTCTGTCTTTTTCAGAAATGCTTTGGCTAATTTGGAAGCTCCTTGGCACGATGTAACATCAAATCAGAATGAAGGAATGCCTAGCTACCCGGGAGCTTCATCTAAACGCACGCCCATAAAAGGTACATCAAACAATATTCATCTATTCTCTGTCCGTATATCCTCTCAAGTCTTCCTAAGTCAGGTCCGTGTTCCATATTTCTGACCTAAACAACTGAGGGATTATTTTTGAAAGTGTGTCAATGAAATCTTATTTAACATAATTATAATTTCTCATTTCTTTTTTTTCTGTACAGGTTTGCAATTTTTTGTACCATCTTCAGCTTGGTACTGCAAACTATGTGACCACTGGATTGGAGATCTGCACTGCGCTTCTGCTCATCTCAAATCTCTGATACATTCACAAAACTATGCTGTAAGTTTATATTATCGCTACATAAACAAATAAAAATGTAACCATTACCAAAGAAATTAGTTGAAAAAAATTTAGAAAAATAGTGCCTTACTTATAAACCTAGAATAAAGTTTTACTTATAAACCCTGCATACAATAACACCAAATTAAAAGGTAAAATAATGCCCACACAAATTTATTCCATGCTTAAACCTGAGTCGGCGATGATTTAACACTGTAATACCGGCTATTTCACACTGAACTGTCACCTGTCAGATTTCTTTAAGAATATTACGAAAAATATTTAAAAGTGAAATGTCATTTTTCTTCTTAGCAAATATGATGCTCTCTTAATCGTTTAATTAATGCATAAACGAAATAGAAAAAAAGCTTAAATATTTATACCATTCTCAATAGGAATCTTTTTTTTTTCATTAATCTTTCATTATCAGTGATGGCAAAAAATAAATTCCTCCACTGCAAAATAATATAACAATTTTTTTCTGCAAGTATTAATCATTACAACGAGAAAAATTTGTGTATCTACCTACTGTACTCTGCTTAGATGAATCCGAATTTGTGTATTCCAGAACTTCGCTGAATTGAACCCTCACTGGGAGATGGATTGGATGTCAGACCGCCAGAAGAACTACGAGAAGGTGCACAAGACAGCAGAACCCGCTGCTGCAGCCGAGCAGAAGGAGATGTACTCCCCCCACACCATCTCCTTCCAGGCGGATGGATTCCACACCAAAAAGAAGAAGGGCTCTAGTCCACAGGTTACTGAATTAATCTAATTCTAATTAAATTACCACAAAATGGGGATTCTGAACTGCGCCTACCCTAGAATCACCAATATATCTACATGTTGATGCGGTCGATACAAACATTTATCCATAAATTATTGTGGATACAAGGTAACTTGTCGGTCAGTCTTATTGACTTTTATTTGTAATCCCTGCCCTGAAATAGTGGTATGTGTGTTTGACAAAATCTAATCATTCTTGTTCCTACGGATTGATTGACGGATAAAGACTGTGTTTTACAGCCGCAGAAGAGTGGTCAGCAGAAAAATGACAAGAAAGAGAAGAAGAAGAAAGAGAAAAAGAAGAATAAAAAGAAGAGACGATCTTCCAGCGAGTCCAGTTCAAGTTCTTCATCTTCCAGTGGCAGTAGGGAGGATCCCAAGAAGAGAAAAAGACCTAATAAAGGTAATTTTTTTCATTTTGTTACATAATATCATCCCTGTTCTAAATCCAAAATTCTTATTTTGGGATAATGGACTTTGAAAGTTTAGTTCTACCATATGATTTACACAAGGAAATCAAAAGTTCAAGTTTATTTATAAACCTGGATTTTCAGGTTTTTGTCAGACTTCTTGCATATATGAATATTTCGTAATTTTTGCCAAAAATGGATTTACAGTTTTTTTGTCAAAACGGGGACAGTATGTAATATTTGTGTACGTATGTACAGAACAAGTAATTTCCTCTCATGATGAACTTGTTAACGCCATTGGTTTACCTTTCATATTGAGATCTTGAAGAAGTTAAAGATTTATCAGAACAAGTCAACATATCGTCCCAACGCTAAAACTGCAGAACGTACATTTGAGATGTTGAGTTTAGAAATTAAAAATTGAAATTATAAACCTATTAAAAATATAAATACCACAAGATATGATGGTTTCCATAGCTAACAATACGTTAATTATTTTAAGCTACTTAAATAATCATTTAAGCAGGTTCATGATATTACTTTTTAAACTTAAAACCTTAAGCCCGCTATATATGGGACAGTTTACTACACAGTTTCCTGAGCAGTCTGAAAACTGTCCCGTATAAAGCTAAAACTGGAAGAAAAACTGTGTGCTAGTGTCAGATTCTCACTGTGCGCTAATTCCACACATTTTTTCACACAGTTTCGGGGCGCGCATCACCCGCGGCGATTTCGACAGTATAATACGTACTATAATATTCAATAGTATCGGTAATATTACAAATAAACTTTGGTAAACTTTTATGATAGCGAATATGAATATAATGTAATAAATAATATGAACTGAAATCCTAGATCGAAATTCAAAATATCGAGTAACGACTATTTGACAGATGAGTAATGTTGCCAAATTGTAAAATCGGTAGAAGTTCCTAAAGTTATTTATAATATATGTTGAATTTATCTGCGCTTATAATTGCATAAAATAAATGCCTTAAAATTAAAAGATAGAGATTGTTAGTATGGCAACATTTATGGCAGTCCGACTGTGTATTATATGGTTCGACTGTCGCGTTCTGCGCATGCCTACAGACAGTAAACTGTGCCGTGTAAAGGTAAAATTCACATCGCGCAGTTTTTATTGGTCAGAAAACGGTATAAGAAACTGTGTAGTTTTCTGAACATGAAATTGCACAGTATAAAGTGGGCTTTACTATTTTAAAACCTCAACATTTGCGATTTTGGCATTATTCGATGATATCTCCTTTCAGATGTGTTTGATTGTTTTGTTATGTATTTACAGATAACGATGATGGTAAAATAAACCCTGAACACCTGCTTCAGAACAGAGACCCAGCAGCCGATGATAAAATGCTCTCGCAGTGGATGTCTCTAAAGCAGGATACTCTCACGGACGAAGACAAGAAAATTTTAGAGAAACTTAAATACAGGCTAGTATTGATATTCTCCTTTACATCCAAATAATGTTTACTTTCATCAATGCTTGAATCATAAGAGTAATCCATGTAACTACTAACTAAGTAACTAACTAACCATCACGCCATTTCACCGAAGGGGTAGGCAGAGAGGATAGAACGCCACACCACTCTGTCCTGGCATACTTCTCTTGCTTCCTCCACATTCATACATCTTTCTCATCTTAATTTTGTCAATAATGCTTATCTCAGCCTTGCATTCTGCTCTAATTTCGACATTAGTGCACCTATCATACATAGTTTTACCACACATTCGCCTGAGAGATCGCATTTCAACTGCATTCAATCTACTTTCATCCTTAATTTTCCAACTCCATGCTTCGCTTCCATACATAAGGGTTGGTACCAGAACTCCATTATGCACAGCCAATTTAGCCTCTTTTGATAAGCACTTCCATGTGGAGAACTGATAAGACATAATAGAAGACAGTTTAGATTAGAGCATGTTATTATACGGCATTATTATAAATCTAATAACCTTATCCTGTGTTTTGCCCACGAATCAAATGTAATATGAAAACCTTTTTTATTTAAAATTTTACCATCCCAATTTCAGAGTGAAGAGCCGCGCCGGGGAAAAGGTAGAACAAAAAGTAGACGGAAGGGTGATGTCCAGGGAGAGGGAAGCTAGAGAGGTCCTGACTATCCAGGGTGATAAATCTCGTTCCCAGATCCTAAGGTATGCGTTGTAATTTTATTTTTAAAAAACCGTTACATAAACAATCTGTAGTGTGTATTAAATGGCTTTTGAAAAGTTCAAATTGACTTTGGTTATGTGTACAATTTTATTTAACCTATTTTTAATTTTTTTTTTTTACAGAAAAGAAAAAGATCGAGAGGATAAAAAGTCATCAAAAGAGAGAGGGTAAAACAGTTTTACTAATCCATGTTTTGCATGTTTGATTTAAATTTACTAATATTGTTGTTTCTCGTAACCTTTTGAAAATAAAGACAATGCTACGTATTTATTATATTATTTTATTTTCCTGTAATACATTCAGTTGTAGTTCCTATCAATAATGGATTTTATGAAAGGCCTCATGAACTGAATCACATATTGTTTCAATGGATATTTCCAGCAATCGTGATCGTGATTATGAGAACAGAGAAGAGGACAACAAACGTCACACAGATTTCAAGCCGTATCCGGGAAGGCGGGAGAAGCAGGACCAAAACGAGGAGAGATTTGATAAGCAGATTATTGAAAAGTCCAGAAAAACCAGTGGCTCCAACTCTGTAGACTCCAAAAAGATGCCATTTATTGGTAAATTTTAAATTCATAATCTATCACTTAATTCTTAACACTTAAGAGCATAATCCACCACGTGACTTGCGGCTGCTCTCCCATACAAACGTATTCCTCGATTTTCTGCAATTTAACATTAGAGCAATGATTTTTTCACACATTTTAGATATCAACCAGGTGCGTGTTGTATCGTCTTATTAAGTATATTAAAAGCCATGATAATAAAACTACACTCATTGATATTTTTACATTATAAACATTGACATCTTTTTACATTATAAACATTGACATCTTTTTACATTATAAACATTGACATCTTTTTACATTATAAACATTGACATCTTTTTACATTATAAACATTGACATCTTTTTACATTATAAACACTGACAATCAAACAAAAAAACAGCTCTACATCTTTAGCAAAATGTGTCGAAGTGAACGATAAGTTTGATTTTATATGATTCTTTTTTTGGATTATTAAATATTTAAGATTCTTTTTTTTTTTGAAATGATGAAGTCTTGTGAATATATTCTATTTTTACATTTTAGGTAAGATGCCGCTGTTTAAGTCCCTCACCAACAAACCTACTAAGGGTGAGGCTGAACCGCCCAAACCTCCCACAGAGGACTGTGTGGAAGCAGCTAAACGAAAACGGGATGAAATCAATGCGCAGATACAGCGATCTGTTGAAGAAATGAAGGTGATAATTCTAATAAAAGCTATGCTCATTTAATTAACTTATTCATTAATTACCTATTTCCCAAGGCTTCCATCACATTCCACACACTTACCACAATACAACGTAAACATTTCAAATACATACTTGTTTCCAGCATTTGGTGAATATAATTAATGAATATTTGATTATATCTAGGCGAAATTGAAGACATCTATAGCTATGAAGGATCCCAACTTCCCTGCCCCTGGATTGGCCCTCCCTACATCACTCGGCAGTGGTGAAACACAGATATCACAGATGTCTTTTCCGCAAACAATACACAAGTAAGTCATTTCAAAATATCAAACTTTTGTACAATACTATGTACATTGGTAGTCTTATTAAAATATAAAATAAATTGGTTGAAGATTTCTATGTATACTTTTTCTTTTAGGGTACAAAAAAACCCACAGACTATTATATCCGAGCCTCCAATGCCGGCTGTCGTACCAAAACAACCAGAAAAGAAGTCGCCACCAAAAGGATCCAAGAACGAATCTCTACACAAAGATTTTCAAGATGCTCTCGATATTATATTCCCTTCAGAAAACGCAGTCAAAAAAGACGAACCTCTTAACAATGCAGATATCAATATGCTGACACAAATCCCACCACCTTCAATGAATGCCCCATATGGCCACATGATGCCATCACAAAACTATCCAATGGGGCCGAACAACATGGGTCAAATGGGACCGAACATGGGTCAAATGGGCCCAATGGGTCCTATGGGTCCCATGGGTCCTATGGGGCCTATGGGTCCCAACATGGGCCCGATGGGTCCTATGGGACCGATGGAGTCAAATAACATGGGTCCGATGGGCCCTCCTCCCATGAATATGATGGGAATGCCTCCTTCCGGTCCCATGGGCATGATGGGGTGGGATTACTCCAACGGGATGTACCAGCAAGGGGGCCTATACGACCTTCCCATGCAGCCTCAGGAAGCTCCCCCGACCAAGCCCCGCCACGAACAGGAAGACTTGGCCATGTTGGGAATCGATGTGGAGGACGTTGGCGCAAGTGGATTTTAATGTTAACTTTCCTTAGTATTAGATAGTATATTTGACTTGAGCCCAAGTAATTTGGTGTATTTTTGCCATTTGCCATTAGCAAATTCCTAGAATACACATAAATTGTAACACTGAATTATTTCGATGCTGATCGAAATCACAACGCTTATTGAACTCCATTTTATTAGCTCGAATGAATATAGTATAATTGATGTGTCTTGTGTTTTTTCAAGCTGATATTTCAGTATATTTTGTAGTTTTAGTTCACTCATTTATACTGTTTTAGTTTTTTACAATCACACATACCTACAATCTTTATTTTAATAACTACTGAAGATTTATTAACCTTAGCTTATTTAACTTCATCAGTATTTAAAAATCAAAAATCTCTTTATTGAAATTGAAATATAAAAAAATATTTTTTTATATTTTCAATTTCTCTATTTTTTCTTACAGTGATTGAAATATTTGCAAATTTAAAATTTTTTGGATTAGGTATTTTAAAATCGGTTTTCATTCAAGGTTAGATTTTGAATGATAAAAAAAAAAAAAAATTTGTACATAGATCAAGCGCACACCTACTTTTCGATTATAATTTTTTACTGTCCTCAAAATCATTATTTTCTTAATAAATTCGCTCTAATCAATACTCTTTGTTTTATTTACCTATTAAACTGTAAAATGTGCAACATTGTGATTAGTAGACAACTTTCTGCTGAGTTTGTCCACAAAAATGTGTTCTTGATTGGCAAAAGGTAGCTAACTTTTTATTATAAATTTACCAGGGTCAATAAAATTTATTCTACTGCCCCAATTTATTTTCTAAAAGCAAACTTGTAAGTTATTAATATACAGGGTGTAACAGAACTCGATGTACAAGCGGGAAACCAGTGAATCTACATCATATTTCTAGTCAATTTTGTAGAATAAATTTTTTTGACTTGACCCTTAGTTTTCGAGAAAATTGAGTATGAAGTTGATTTTTTTTTCGAAGTTTTTTTGCAAATTGGTATCAAATATCATGTATTTCATCAAATTAATACTATCCATAAAGAAAACAAAATTTAAAAATGCCTTTTAATAAGAAAGAGCAATTTTACTTAATCTTCCATATTTATGAAAACTTTTGTGAGAAGAGATTTTTTTTTTTTTAAAGTTTAGATTAAAAAGTCATATTACACAATCGTCTCCAAATACGATGTAGATTCACCAGTTTTCGGGTTGTACATCGAGGTTTTCTACACCCTGTATAACTTATTAAAGGTAAATAAAAAATACTTTTTTAATTATTTAAATATTCATAATTTAATCATGGAATTCCACCAAGTAATGTCAATAAAAAATATAAAGCTAAGTTGTTTAGTTTTACCATAAATCAAATTAAAATTGCTACTACATAAATGTAATTCTGCAAACAAAATTATGAAGGTAATTTCGAAGGATTTTTCATCATCATCATACCATATCCAGCCTGTGGCGGCGGCCGGCCAGCCAGCCGGCTGCGTTTTTACCGAGCTCCGCTTTTTAATTTACATTTTGCTTAGAAATATTTAAAATTTATAAACAAAAAGTAGAACAGTGAAACATGATTAATTTTGCAATTCTATTAAAAGTGTATTAATTACGTTCCAATACCTAACTACTTCAGAATCCTCAATAAACAAGAAAGACATTCAGCTTAGTGTCAGTTCGTTTTCGTGCTCAAAAATAACAATAGAAAAAGTGTATTATGTGAACAACAAATAACATTAAGTAATGAACCAAAAATCCGAATTGTTACACCATTGTTCCATCATTTAGCTGATCGTGTCAACCATTTAGCTGATCGTGTCAACCGCGCCGATAATAATTACAAAAAGCGCGGGAAAAATATATCTCAAATTCCTGCGCGATAATGTTCCTGTGTTTCGTTGCCTGTGACGTCAAAGCTTCCTCGCGCTCACTCGGAGTACCTACACATTCTCGGAATTTGGGATAAGACTATCCCAAACAATACGGCGACATCGACATGTGTGGACAACACGCTCTTCACTTGCAAGGACATCTGTAGGTATACAGCGACGAGCAGAGGATCCCCGACTTCCAACACGGCTACAAAAGAACGGACGAAGTTGCACATTCAACCTTGAAAACTACCTAACTACCCACTAGTACTGCATCATGTTTGACCAATTTTATGGACTGAAGTAACACAAACAATAGATTGTAATAGTAACAGTTTTAACCATTTAAGTAACATTGAGTGCAACCTTTTCGTATTTTTGTATTTGATCCTCATTCTTAACTACAACTGAATTCAACTTTTTGTTTGTTGATTGTACCAACCGTATTTTTATATATCTTTTTTTTTTTTTTTTTTTTGCTATTTAACCAGTAACCACTCACCTTGATTCAATTAGATTTTTGTTTAAATGTCTCTATTACTCTAATTGTCCATGCGCTTGGTAGCTGCAAGACAAATTGTAATTGAGTGAGTCTTTCCCGGTAAATTCAAGCCATCTTTAGTAAATAGTTAGGATAAAATATGTATTGTAATCCTGCCCCAATTTTTCAAAAACTACTAAACTTGTTCGTAAAATCAATTACCCCAATTACTGATATCAGATGGAAGCTGGCATTCCAGTAGTCCATGCGCTCTGTAGCTGCAAGATGACCTGGATTCTTGACTCTATTTGCTATCAGTAGAATTAGTATTTCATTAGTATCGCGTTTTTAGTAAAATTGTTTGAATTTAATTTGTACGTGGGTGAAGCTGAAATTCCAACAGTCCATGCGCTTTGTAGCTGCAAGACGAATTGGGGTTCAGTACTTCACCTACGTATAGATTTAGATCATTTCTTAGATAATCGTTCTCTCAGATCCTTTATTCATAAATTGGGAATGGAATAAACTAAGAATATCGAATGTACAGCGCCCTTGAGGTGATTTCTCACAAAAATGGCGCTTAATAGTCAGGTCCACGTCCCGCAGCTCTGATGCAAACTCTGATTGTCCAGGACGGACGCCGAGAACCTGATGCCTTGTAGAATAGGCAAGCAAGATTGTTCAGCTTGACAAAAATTATAGATTATTTTAAAATTAAAAAATATACTATACGGAAAGATATACTATAGAGTTATGAAACACAGCAGCTTCTGAAGCGTAATGCCTGATATGCAGGTTTTATGATATGAAAGATCCGGGTTTGATTCCCAGTATTTAAAAAAAAAGTTATTTCAAGCCTAGGATGTTTGTGATGTTTCCCCACACTTTTGCTAATCAAATATAAGTATGAGTAGGTATTAATTGAATTGTGATTTGACTTCTGATTCACCTATCAAAATTATTTTCATAATAATGTGTAGGAAAAACCTAATTTTATTTCTTTTAAAGGATGGTAGCATCCATCATAAATTTGTGGAAAGGAAAAATTGACTAAGAGACATAATAAATAAGGAAATTAGTTACCAAGTTTCATATTAATATGTCGTCGTTAGGTATCATTTTCCTTTGCTGATATTATGTCGCTTAGTCAATTTTTCCTTTCCACCGTCGATATATTCTGGGTACAGTGATAATATTAGCGATGCCTTATAAAGCGCCATTTTCTTAAAATGTTTCTGTTGGAGTTTTAGCTTTTTACCCAATCAACCCAAATGAATAATATTATGGAATAAAGTAAAAAAAGATCCAAAGTAAGTTGGATCTTTGCTGCATAATGGCGTCCATATTAAGTATGTTAATATCTCATTTATGTATAAGTAAACTAAAAACATTAAGCGGGTAATACAAATCTATTGGAAGTAATTACATTTTTAATCTAGAAGCTAACTGTGATTTTATATATGAAGAACGTTTCATAAAACCTCATTTATCTCGGAATTAGAAATTTGCAGTTGGATCTTTTCTGCATAAAGGCGTTCATATTATTTATATTAAAGTTTTCACTACCAAATAAATAAAATAAAATAACTTTTAATTTGTACCTGAAAACATCTAGAAGCTTTTATGGTAATCCTTTGACTTGAGATTAGTGACTATGCGACCAGTAATTATTTTCTTAAGTAATCATACAATTACGTCAATTTTATCAAAATACAAGATAAGATTATTTGTATTATTGAAATCAGTGGCTTCCGTATGGAAATATTAATAAATAAAAGGTTTTTAAAATCAGTAGGTTTGTATTTCGGATTTGATGTTACGTCTGTCGATGGATCTGCTCAAATGCTGAAATATGCTTTAGAGACAAAAGAAAGCAGAAAGGGAGATCCCCGGTTTGATGATTGGGGTAAGAGATTATTTCCATTACGTTTATATTTTTTCAATTAAGAAAACCTTTTACGATGGTTGAATAGATGTAGGAATGTAGAGGAAGCGAAGGAAGTGTATCAAGACAGAGTGGTATGGCGTGATACCTGTATGAAAAGACAAACCTCAGCGTAACTTCTGGTCTTTCCCATGCACCCTTAAAAACTATGCAAAAAATATTTGTAAACTAAGAATATTATGATATTCTTTATTCTAAGTTTATTAATGTAAACCTGCAACACCATAAGTTACTTAATAAGTAATAGTTCAGTTTTATTATTCTTTTATCAATGGTAATGATAATTTAAAGTTCGCAATGAATGAATAACGTCGATTGTTTAACTAGTAGAAGGAAAATTAGTGGCATAGACAAAAGGGGTACAAAGATATTCGTTTAATCCAATTACATTCCTTTTTTTTCAGTGCTTTTACAGAAAAAAATTACGCAACTGGCCTATATTTAGTTCCAAAATACACAATAAATAATGTTATAAACATGGTTTGATTACATAAAAACATATTATAATGTTTACCTTAACTAAAAGTAAAAATTAACTCTTTTTCTTGCAGTGATCAAAAAAGCTAACTGGGTGACTCTTTACGATGATGTGCACCACCTATTGAATGGCGGTTTTGACGCCATTTTGTGTTTGGGAAATTCTTTAGCCCATCTTCTAGACACATTCGGAGACCAAAAGAACAGCGCCAAGCGTTTGCTAATATTGAAAAGTGCCTCAAACTAGGTGGTATTCTTATAATAGATCACAGGAATTTTGAGGCTATAAATAAAAAAGTTTCAGCTCCAAACATGAGCATTTATTACCAGGTAGGCATGAGGAAATTTAATTAATGTGATTAATTTATTTAAAAGTTTGTCCACCTCATCTTATAGTGGTGTATGTCATTTTGCTAGCATGCATGAGTACCAGGATTTGATTTTCAATGGTGTCGATATAAAATATTTATTTAAATGTCGTTTCTTATATTCATATTTCATATCTGAGCACCGATCACCAACTTATCTACATTGCAGTTGTGACGCTGATTTTATTATTTGTTTATTGTATGTGTGCCTACAAATGATACATGTATTGATTTGTTTATGGTTCAGGACAATATGATGATATTCAGTAAATTTTCAAAGAGATTTTTGCAATTAGGTACCGTCATATACGCGTCACAACTGCTATATACCTATATTAATGTAGACATTTTCAGTTGTTTACAATATCTTGCCAACAGAGGTCGCTTGTGTTGAACTCAATAAGTGAAATATTATAATTAATTGTTATTTGTGGTATATTTTCAATTTTTTTTATTAGCTTTTAGCACTATTTTGTCCAAATTTTTACGGCGCACATTATGTGCACTGTGATTTCCTTTATAATTTAAGCAGTGTTTACTACTTGGTAAAAATAAGAAAAGTGTCAGTGGGTATTCCATTAATTTACATCTTGCCTGTCAGGCAAATTTTTGTTTTTACATTTATTTTTACTTGTATGGAATATTGGTAAGTTTTTAAACACATATTTTATTACTTGGTATTTTTTATTATCATAAGGCAAACTCCTGATTTATGCAAATATTATTCACTTGGCGCTCAGGTACATTTTATTCTTGTTTCCTGTAAAACACCTATTTATTTTTAAAACTTTTTATTTTTTATTTTATCTACTGTTGGGTTGTTTTTTTTAAAAAATTATTTTTAAAAAAAAACATTTTCGTTTTATTTCACTGTTGCTCCTCATAAAATTGGTAAATGTGCGTCAGAATTACACTGAATTACTACTTTAGTAAGTTGTGAAACATTTCATTGGAATTTTTTATATATATATTTCATCTAAGGGCCAACTTCTGGTTTTATGCTAACATTATTCTTTTCTGTGCTGCGGAAGTTGGGTATTTTTCTTTCGTTCTTTGTAAAAGATTTATTTTTAAAACATTTTTATTCTCCAAAAAAAAAAAAAATTCTTTACACTGTTTATTTTCATTAAATTATACTATTCAGATTTAAATAATTTCGCCTTCCAATTCTTTCCCTGTGTCAAGCGCCTGGCATCTTGTCATAAACGCATCCTTACTCACTACTCTATTCTCTCAGTCCCTCCAATCCTTAGAGCAATACTAGTATTAATAGTGCTCCCTGTTCCGTCTGTTCAGACATCTCCCGTATTGCGGGGAAAGTTAATATTTTCCCGGCTGTGCTCTCGGCCGGCAGTTGGAGGGTAACCAGCCACCTCGACTGTAGGCTGAAGTATCAGTAAGTGGTCTCGGGCGCGGACGGCAGGGGTGCTCCTCTGTCCCGCAGCCACGTGCCATCGGGCTAGTGCGCACATTGTCCGGTCTGCGCATCCACCGCAAGTTGGGAGCGCAGATAAACAGGCTCGGACGTGGAACCTGGTTGTTTTCCAAATCCTCGTCACTTGTCTACGGATTAGGTTCTGAGTTTCTTTCCGACTGTGCATCGGCCGACGATCGAAGGGTAACCAATCGCCTTGGTAGTTGAGCTGGTGTATCGGCATTTGGAGAAGATCACAGGTGCTCAGGGGTAACCAACCCTCTAGTTCTGTGGCTCTATCGCCAACGGGATAGGATTTCTTTTCAGCTAGGTTCCTCGCAATACAGCAATCCGCTCCAAGCCTGCTTATCTCAAGTCGTCTCGTGCGAATTTTGATACAGTGCAGGGCTTTGGATATCGACAAGGAGCATCACATCATTCCCGCTCGCTCGGGATTGATTGTCGGTCACTTCTCAGCTGTTGCCTGAGAGGCCTCAGCTTGAGAAGATCTTTGTCTCCTTCCCAACCTGTCCCCAAAGCG
Source organism: Micrasema minimum (assembly GCA_022494985.1). Lineage (NCBI taxonomy): Eukaryota > Metazoa > Arthropoda > Insecta > Trichoptera > Brachycentridae > Micrasema > Micrasema minimum. Next base: position 96,387 of record JAGVSP010000120.1, on the reverse strand, counting down.
TTGATGTCAAGATGTCCAGCGTTTCGAGAACGCCTCCTGGGAATGGAGACCCGTCACAGAGATCCTCGTTAACCCCGAGGACTCCTATTAAGAGAGTTAACAGTAGTCCTGAACTGACCAACCGCACTCAACATCTGACTAGAGCGTTAGCAAAGAAACCGGTTTTAACGAACATCTCAGTTAGGAGATAATTATAAACAATTTATTAACCATTTTACAGGAAGGGACAGCGGCAGCCCAAAGGATCCATCAGCTTGAGGTAAAGCTCATGGAAATGCAGCTGTCAAGTGCAAAAAATCTTTTGAAAAAGGAAGAGAAACACTCCAGAGCCCTATCACACATCCGCAGCGAAAGAATAATCGACCATCCGACAGAAGTAAACGTTAGGAGCTATGCGGCGATTGCCTCCATGGGACGGCAGGAACCCAGACATGCTGTGATTGTGTCTTCCATAAACAAAGAGGCAACTCACGACACGATCACAGCCTCTCTCAAAGAGTTGGTGAAACCTTCCGAGCTAAAAATTGGCGTGAGTGGTCTGACTCGCGCAAAAAACAATAAAATAATAATAAGCTGCCCTAAAAAAACAGATGCCTCTAAAATTATGAAAGAAATACCAAAGGTATCCAACGGACAACTCAGTGCTCACGAAGCTAGACTCAGGAAACCTACCTTAATCCTTAAAGGCATTGGCTACGAATACAAAAACGATGAAATACCGGATATGATTATTCAGCAGAATGACGATGTGTTTGAAGCCATACAAAACCGGAAACAGAGGATTGCATTAAGATTGTACGTACAACAAAAAATCGAAACGACAAACTAAGAAACATAATAATAATGGTTGAAGGTAGTGTCAGAAAAGCCCTCTTGCAACTGGAAGAGTTAACATTGGCTATATGAGGGTGCACGTCGAAGACTCTTCAGCTCTTCTCCAGTGCTTCAATGTATGGGTCTGGGACACTCAACATCTAAATGCCTGGAAAAAAAAGACAGATGTCTTCACTGTGCCGGTGATCACAAATCCATGGACTGCACTCTAAAAGAAGAAGAATCAGCTTTTAAGTGCTGGAACTGCTACAAAACGTCTCGCGGAAATGACTCAGTGGCAAAACACAAGGCAAACAGTAAGAAATGTCCCTTTTTGAAAAAAATGGAAGAAAGAGCCCAGCAAAGGACCGATTATGGCTTCTAAAATACACAATTTTCCTCTTCAGATACTGCAATGGAACCTACAACGCTGCAGAGCCGCGACTGACGAGTTATTTGCAAATCGACAGAACATAGACATTGCACTGGTCCAAGAACCTTACGTAGGCGCCCTCAACTATATGGATACACCGCCTGGTATCATAGTATTCCAAGCACCTCAAGTTGACAAACGAGTTAAAGCAGCCGTAATACTATTTAAAACCGATCTCCTCACCATAATGCTTAGTCATTATTCTGGGCCAAATGAAGTCTACGTTGAATTAAAACTACCGAAAGAATCCCTCATAATTGGCTCCATCTACATAGAACCGGATAAAGATCCTACTGCGTCACTTAATGTCTTACGCAATGTCACAATAAATAGTAATAAAACTATACTTGTTGGAGGGGATCTAAATGCCAAAAGTATGTGGTGGGGAAGCAGTAAAACTGACCGTAGAGGGGAAGCAGTTGCAGATTGTCTCTCAGAACTGGACTTACATATTCTTAACTCTGGCCAAAATCCCACATTCGAAACATTTCGCGGCGCTCATCACATAAAAAGTATAATTGATGTCACTTTTTGTTCTACCCCTATTTAGACACAGGGTAAACAATTGGAATGTTGCTGCCAAACTAAATTCTCTCAGCGACCACAATCCTATTACCTTTGCTATCAACATGGACAAAACACAACATGTACGGTCAAGTACTCACATGTATCATACAAAAAATGCAGACTGGAATTTATTTAAACAGAGAGCGGAAAAAGGGTTTTTGATTTCAAAGTGAATTCAACAAATTTTCAGGATACATCTAATCCTCAAGATCTTGAAAAAAATATTGAACATTTTAATCAAGCACTCACCGAAGCATGTAAAGCAACTTTGCTACCGAAAAAATCTTGCAACCGAAAACCTTGCCCTGGTGGTCTGCTGAACTAACAAGACTAAAGAAAATGGTTACAAGAGCCAAACACAAACTTCGGAATTCTGGACTGCAGAGACGTGAGACTATAACCCTTCCAGCATTTCTAGAAGCAAAAGATAGTTACAAAAAGCCATACACGAAGCCAAATTAGAATCATGGAAAAATTACTGTTCCATACAGAATAAAGAAACCGCCTGGTCAACTGTCTATAGAATATTGGCAAAGAATAACAATAAGGCACCACCAATGACCCTCAAAAATGGATCAACAGTCTTTAAATTCTTCGAAGATTCGGCAAAAGGTCTACTAGATAATTTTTTTCCGGATGACGATTTAACCTCTGAATCCTCATTGCATCTTGACATAAGAATAGAATCTAAACTCCCTTCGAATGTTCCAAACGACCCCATATTTACAATACAGGAGATAATAGCCGTATTGAAAAGCATCAGTACAAAAAAGGCACCGGGAAATGACCACTTTACATCAGATATATGCATGAAAGTTACAGAATTTTTTGGAGAATGTAGTACTAGAAATGTATAATGCATGCTTACGCTTACATTGTTTTCCTACACCTTGGAAGTGCTCCAATGTGATTGTCATTCAAAAACCTGGCAAAGTGGAGAAAGATGATGTCAAGTCTTACAGACCCATTGGTCTCATCCCTGTCTTGGGAAAGTCCTAGAAAAACTGATGATCGAAAGAATATCTTGGCATATTAATAAAGAACTTAGCACGAACCAGTATGGGTTCACTCCCCAAAAGTCTACCGAAGATGCTTTAAATGCTGCTGTCAGCTCCATCGCCAAAGGAAGAGATACTCATCAAATTGTTATAGTAGTTTCACTGGATATTCGTGGAGCTTTTGACCACGCTTGGTGGCCCTTTTTAGTTTATCAACTGCGAAGGAAAAAATGTCCAAAAAATCTACTGAAACTGGTTATTAACTATCTACATAATAGAGAGGTCAGAGTTACTCATGGAGATGTGACTAAAAGTAAAAAGACTACGAAAGGCTGTATCCAAGGGTCAACCTGTGGCCCAAGCTTTTGGAAATATAATACTCGACGACCTCCTTCAATTAAAATTTGGGAAGGAATCTGTATTCAAGCTTTCGCAGATGATGTCTTTCTAACTGTAAACTGCCCAGATCATGTCTGAGGCTGAAGATCATACAAATCAAGCACTTTCAATCATAGCTGACTGGGGTAAAAAAGTCAAACTTACCTTCTCAGAAGAAAAAACAAACGCTATGCTGATGACCAAAAGAAGAAATGAACCATCTCCAACCTTATTTATGAACGGTATAAGACTCGCTCTTGTTGATTCAATCAAGATATTAGGTGTTACCATAGACAAGAAACTGAATTGGTCATTACATGTAGATAACATCTGTAATAAGGCGGCGAATCTCTCTGGTATGCTTGTAAGAGCAGCAAAACCTACATGGGGGTGCTCTCCCGCGGTGATGCGACAGATTTATTATGGAGCCATTGAACCTCTTGTCACATATGCGGCCAGCGTATGGGCAACTGCTGCCGAAAAGAAGTTTAACAAGAGAAAATTGGATAGCTTACAACGACAATTTGCCATAAGATCCTGTAGGGGATACCGAACTATATCTCTTATCTCCGCTCAAGCTTTAACTGGTTTCACACCACTGGACCTCAAAGTTCACGAACGAAAAGATATTTATACTGTAAAGAAATCTGGTAAATTAAGTATTTATTCCCGACGATCGTACATACCAAGGGACGATAGAATATTTTACTCTACCTCACCCGAGTGAAAGAATCTCAGAAAACTGCCTCTTTATAGACAAAAATTTGCCCTCCAGCGATCCCTAATGAAATCAGAATATTTACAGATGGCAGTCTTTTAGATGGTAAGGTCGGAGCTGCTTTTGTACCTTATGAAGGATACACAGAACTACCTGGTAGGATGTTTAAACTAGATAATATGTGCTCAGTTTTCCAGGCCGAAATTACTCGCTATAAGAGAAGCCCTTGAATGGTTATTTAAGAAACCACCTGAGAGGTGGAAGTTTGCTAATATATTTTCAGATTGTCGTTCTGGGGTTGAAGCTATTATGGACACTCGTTCTGTAAATCCTCTTATCGTGGAAATCCAGAACAGAATGAAGCTTATGAAGACAAGAGGAATAGTCTTACAAATTTGCTGGATCAGAGGTCATGCTGGCATCTTGGGGAATGAAAAGGCTGATGAAAAGGCTCGAGCTGCAACTTGTAAGAGAACTGCCCCTTTTTTCTCAGATTTTCCTTTAAGCTTTGCGAAGCGTTGCATTAAACACAAGATCCAGCAGCAATGGGAAGAACGATATAGCACTTCTACTACTGGAAAAATTACAAAAATGTTCTTCCCCACATTAGCCGATGCAGCTTTCTTCCGTAATCATCATGAAACATCCTTCGAGCTGACGCAGATGTTTACTGGCCACGGAGTTATGAGAAGTTATCTTAAGAGGTTTAAAATAAGAGATGACGATTTTTGCTTGTGCGATGACAGCTCTTCTCAAAGTGTTGAGCATCTGCTTTTTTTCACTGTCCGATTTTTCAGCTTACAACGGTACAGTCTTGAATGTGAATGCAGTAGGCGCAACTTGTCAATGACAGATGTTTCCTCAATTATGAAAAGCAAACACGCACCATTACTCAGAACTTCATGACAATGGTGGCCAAACAGATCAAGGCATTGAACCCAGGGACAGTAAAATGATAAATAAAAGTGTCGACCAACAGAATCAAAACACCTCTCTGAATTCTCGAAGCCTTGTACTTAACATGTAAGGCTTTCTTATTCAGCAACTCGAAAAAAAAAAAAAAAAAAAAAAAAAAAAAAAATGTAGACATTTTTGTGATCGGTGCCCTGATACAGGCATACTCGCACTGAAGCGTAAAACTGTCACCTTGTCTTTTTGTTATAATTTATCAAGACACCATTTACTTTGATGTAATTTTTGGTGGAGTTCGATCTTTTGACAGTGCAAAATTGACATCAAGACATCCATTTTGACTGAGGAGGGAATAAATAAAAAGGTCACATTAGACAACACAGTTTTTGTACCTGATGAAAAAAAGGGAATAGACTCTCAAAAAATTCTAGGGTAAGACTACTTCAAATCTTGTCCCGTATCAATCTGCACGTCCAAAGTGGAATGAAAGATTAGATAGATTTTTTATAATGATTTTATTTTAATAATTGTATTACTCTTCCAAAAAAAAAATCATTCTCTCTTGAAAACTGAATGAGTTCAAGCGTCAAAAATAGATAATCTGTGTGTACGTTCGTAAGGTGTAATGTGCTGAATAAGGGCATCATTAATTTTTAATTTAGATCAATTTTTGACTCCTGAATACTCCTTCAGTTTTAAAGATACAATTATGAATTTCAGTAAAAGTAATAGAATGCTTAAAACAAAATTTATTTAAAATTTATTCTTATGGGACGAGTTTTATTAGAAATTTGAAAGTGTTTTTATTTTTCATATTTGTTGTCGTTTATAAATTGTTTTTCTTCCGATATTATTGAAATTATCTACCTACTTAAACGTTAGCATAAAAAACATTAATTGTCAGGTCAGCCAAACGTCGCGCGGACCATTCAATATTCCACACAGTTTACCTTTTATACAGGACAGTTTGCAAAACTGCATAAGAAACTGTATAGTTTTCTGTGCAGTTCTAGTAAAGTCCGCTTAAATCCTCATTTCAATTCATATTTAATTTTAAATGGATACTGTTTTTTTTATATGTAGAAGTAAAAGAATATAAACATACCTACCTACCTCAGAGTTGACAATTATGTTTTTACATTGACGATTTGGTAATCAAATTGCAAATTGATTTGTTTATCATCTCTGTACCAGTAGTACTTAGTACTTCAGAAAATCTCTTAATAATTTCATGCTGTGCAAAGTATTAATTATAAATAAATTTCCTGTTACATTGTTCTGTAATAATATTATTACAATAAAAGATTTTCAATGGATACAAAATTATTTTTGTTCAAACACATAATGAGCGTCATTAAAAATACATCAATTCGCATTCGTAAAACACTGCAGAATTTTATTTTTTTATAGTAATGTTATGCTCGAAAATGACTTATTTTTAAAGGAATAAAAATTTTAAACCCACCGATTGCATTTTTATTTTTAAGAAGTTGGTGTGTAATGTTGCAGTCCTGTGGTTAAAGTTGCGGTCTTAGGATTGGAATCCTCGGGTTTGATACCACAACTTATTTTGTTTTCTTGCACAGGGATTTTCTTGACCCCAAAATTGAAAAAAAAAAACAATGATTAGTTTGTATTTAATATTATCCACTACTTAATATTAATTATAACAATAACCCTAATAATAATTTGTGCAGATTTTTTTCACTGGAAGATGCCAATTTTAAAGTAATTTCTATTTCAATAATACATTATTCATGGATGATTTTCTTCACTGCAGTAAAACAAAATAAGATTAAAACACAATCATAAAATTAATAGTGTTGGGAAATTTATTTAACACAATTTATTTATGAGGTGGCTTGGGGATATACTCCTGATCCCTCGGGAGAGCCTGAACCAGAGCTGCCTCTTCTTTACGCCTGCAGGATCCGCCGTCCTGGCAGACCGTCGATGACCATCTTACGGATGTACTCGGCGGAGCTGATGGGTGCGGGCCAGACGTGGGAGGAGGCGAGAGAGCTGAATGGCGATAGGGTCTCTGGAGGGATCTAGTGATATCCACAATGTGGTGAAAGGAGAAGAAGAAAAATGAGATTTGCATAATATATTGTATAAGCATGTCGAAGAGGCGGTGTATATAAACTTTTCATTATTACCTATACTTACATGGAGTAACAAAACTCGTAGTACAACCCGAAAACTGGTGAATCTACGTCATATTTGGAGTCGAATGTGTAATATGACTTTTGAATCTGAGCTTGAAAAAACTAAATAAATTATATTTGAAAACGATTTGCAAAAAAAAAAAACAAATCCGCTAAATAAATAAATCTAGAAGGTTCTAAAAATATTATCACGAAATAATTGTTTTGATTTTCATTATATCCCTTTGATGATTTAAATTTGCTATCGCAAAAGTCATCGAGGTCATTAAATGTCTGGACAAATAGATTTATTAAAAACTGCTTTAATTCGATGAAAATATTGTGTTATTTATTTGTTTGATAAGTGAACATTTGTTTTGAATAAACGACCAAGATAAGAGTATTTATGCCATAATTTTATATCTAAAATGTATATGCAGAAACTGACTTGAACTCCGGCATTATTCAAAACATTCTTGAACTCTTGACAGAGACACCTTGTGGTTTGATTTGTCAGGTAATATCGTAAAGTAATAGATTCATGATAGTTGAATGTAATGATGCATTTAATGTTTATTAAAAATATAAGTTGACATCAATCACTTACCGTTAATAATTTACGATTTCACTCAGTAAGCATTATTATAATCACCACAAAATTTCCCATTATATATTTTTTAGACATTTTTATCACTCTTAACACTTTTTCGTATCCTGCACTAATCAATTTATTTTTCTTGATATAAGCACACATTCAAATACAAACAACATTTTAAATGTGTCCTAGTAATTGTAGACTTGTGATGTTTCAATACAACCAGTGTCCACTTAACCCAGGTCATAACTCCATATTCCCTTCCAAACTTTTCGTCTCTGTTGAGATGTCAAATTGTAATTCAGTGTTATTATGTTTCCTTAAATTTTATTTGCAAATAACTAGGTATCACTGTAAACTTCCGCTTTCTTTTTCAATCGTCAAATAAGAACAATGAATGTATAGTATAGATATTATTACGCAGTTACCATTTTTTTGTAGATCACTTTGAACCGGTTTTATCGATACGCGTTAAATTATATAAGCACGTACAATAATAATTATTTCCGTAAGTAGTATGAGCGTTATTTTAGGAATCCTGTGGACAAAGTAGCTTATCCTTGGGTGCCTAAGTTTATCAAACTGACCCAAAACTCCGTCACATTATACCCAAGTAAAAAACATACTTAATTGTTTACAGTGGCAGCGAAATATAAATTGTACAATAGTTATTTATTTATTTCGTTCCCATTATTTTTCAAATGAGGATGAGATAAATGCGACATACGTAGGTATATAGACCTAAAGGAGGAGGTTTACTTCATAAAACACACGGACATAAAAAAGTTGTAATCTCAATTTGACATCTTAACAGAGACGAGAAACTTGGAAGGGAATATGGATATCTAGGCGTTTACAGGGCTTATGACCTGTCATTGGCTGGGTTAAGTGGCCGCTTGATGTATTACAACATTCCCCAGTTTTTGTCTACAAGTATTTGGACACACTCAAAATGTTGTTTATAAGTTGTAATCTCTTTAAGAATTGAACACAAAACCTTCGTGACGAGCGTTCAGTATTACACCACGGGGCCGCCAATTTTTAATCCATCCGCATATTAATTATTTTCAAAATTATTTGCCTAAGAAAAGCGAGTCAAATTTTCCTCCAAAGTAGAGAAAAGTTAACCCATTTTATAATAGTCTTGTCAACCAAAATTTTCTGTGAATGCAGAAAAATAAAACGAAAAATCACAAGATCATTGGTGCAACCCGTTTGTGAATCGATTAATCAATAAGCGAGATACAACCAATTAAATTCGTCGCCGATCTTACGTAAAATCCAAACATTAAATTAATGTATCTCGCTTATGTCGCTTATTAATCATTGTATTACAAATCACTATTTTGTGATTTTTTGCTTCATTTTTCTGCATTCATAGAAAATTTAGAGTTACAGGCCCATTATTGTAGTGATGTCCACTTTGTAGCATAGTGGTAGCACATTTGGCTACTGTGCATGTGTGACTGGTACCGAAGCGTACGACTGATCACACATCTTACCTTCACGTAATAAAATGATCAAGATACACTGCACTTGGTGTACCGATGCAGTGCCCTATAAACCATTGGGAGCGGATAAGGGAAAGCAGTACTGGTAGTAATAATAATATCGATGGTGACGACTACCTATGTAAACGATCGTATTTTTCAGGAACATTTCAGGAATAGGCTGAAAGACTCTTATAATTTTATTTGAATGGTTATAATTTTCTTTTTGATTTTTATTCCAGATCTAAGTAATCCTATCCCATAAGAGTTTTCAATAAATATCCCTGATATCAAAACTGAAATAGCTAACATCCTTTTCAGCAGCTCAATTTCCTGAAAAAGTGAACGACGGTTTACATTCTGTTAACTCACAGTGGGATGGCGCAGAACTCTATAGAGGGTGGTAGTAGGACCTTATTTTTTATTTGATTTATTCAGGATATCAACAGTAATACAAATTAAAAATACATAACATTTTGGGTGTGTTCAAATGTACACAAATCTGGATTTTATCCCAAGACGAGTAGGTATATATTTAATTTTATATCCCTAAATATATAAACAAAACAAAAAGATAATAGAACCAATAATAAGGTGGTGTAAGTAAATGAACAAATTTAATAGTAAGATTGTGTAAGTAAATTGTGTATGAGTGTATGAGGGATGTGCTATAGCGGGTGTGAAAATGCGGGTGTATGCTATAGCGGGTGAAAATGAAAAATGAAATTTTTTAAATGAAAGAGAAAATGTCACTTAACATCGGAACCTAATTCTTTTTTTACAGCTTGTGCTTTGAACTTCTTAAAGGAGTATATTGCATTAAAATTTGAATTCTATTCTCTACATAAACGTATGAGTGAATGTGGAATAATGAGCTTGAGATGTGACGAGTCCCGAAGCCTAGTAATTACTAATTACTGATCATAGCGTGTGTTACATTGCATAAAATCATTATTTGCGGATACTTATAATTGATTCACATGACAACGCAACATATATAAATTTTTAATGTTTGTTTTGTAACAAAAAAAAATGTACCTATCATTAAAAAGATAAGTGCATTTTTTTAAACAAAAAAGAGGAAATTCATAAGTTTGAAAAGGTATTATTATTATTGTCAATAGCGATGAATCAAAGGACCCAGTGGATGGATGGATACAAAAGGATATTATGCCAAATACATAAGGAATATCATCTAGAGAAAATTTCTTTGAAAACATTTCTTTTCATTGTATTAATCATCATATTGGCTTGCTACGCGGAGCGTATGGGTTCCACAAACTGCCTGTAAGCCAAGCGATCGGCCACCAGTTTCCATGCATTCTGGATTCTGGTCTTCGTCCCGATGACGCGACGCTGAGAACCAGAAGCCTTGTGAAATAGGCGACTATAGTATAGAATATTTGCTGACTGATGATTTAAAAAAATAAAATATATGTATTCGCCTACACCACTGGAAATATAAATTTATTAACAATCTTAATTGTTACGATATTTCATATTATCTTGTACGAAAAGCAAACCATTTGTTGTAGAAGAGGATGATGTAATTCATTTCACTCGTATTTAAACCAGACTCCCTCTCTTCTCAACCAGTCCTCTCCTCCATTTTGCTAAGACAGTTCTAGTCAGTAGTTAATTAGTCAATTTTAATTCAAACAAGATGGCGGACACAGTATTTTATAGCAGATCCCATGGCATTTCTGCAGCAGGGGTTGCAGACCAGTACGCTGATGGAAGAGCAGCCAAGGTCTGGAAAGTCTTCATGGGAGACAGAAATTCCAGGACTCAAAATTATAAAAATTTCCTGGTGGGACTATTGAAAGAAAATGGCTGCCAAAGAATTCTAGATATCGCTTGCGGCACAGGGTAAGAATCTTTTACACAACATTGCATATCCGCTCTTCATGTAGAGCATATGGATTCCACAAACTACCTCCGAGCCAAGCGACCGGCTGCCAGGTCCCATATATCCTTTCAAGTCAGGTCTACACCTCGTACTTCTTACGTAAACTGCCGACGGATTGAACAATTTGTCAATTTCAACCCCCCGATATATTTATCTTCATTGAAGGCCTGTTGTATTTCTTTTATCGTTCAAACTTGGATATCTTATACTTTTTTTCTATCTATAGGAAATTAAAAATCTCAACTCGTACTTAATTTAAAATATTAAAAATCTTCCTCTCATTTTGTTATTGTAAATACTTCAAACAATAGACACAATATGGTACTACTTTCATAATATTTCTGTATTAATTTGAAGAAAAAAAATCACTTCCATAATATTATACTAGTCTCCATAACAATGGGATTTTCGAGTTCTATTATTCTGTAGTTGGTATGTAACACAATCTACATTATTGTCATTTCTTGTATTGACTGACGATATTTATTTTTTCAGAATTTTCTATTGAGTTTTCAGTTATAATAAAAATTAAAAAACTTTTCATGTCTAACTCTTTCTTATGTGAAACGAGATTTTGATAAGCTTCTTTTGAGTAGTTTCTATTTTTGAATAGTATTTTTCTTGTCGGTTAATTTTGCAAATTTGTTGTACGTTTTAGTTTTCAATATTATGCACATTTTAGGGTTGATTCCATAATGTTATTGGAAGCAGGATTTGACGTCACATCTGTAGATGCCTCAGATAAAATGTTAAAGTACGCCCTGAAATCCAGATGGAATAGAAGAAAGGACCCTAAATTCGATCAATGGGGTAAGTTAATTGTATGTATCTATCTATGTAGATATATACCGTTATTTTTAAATTTTGAATAAAAAAATTATCGCCACATAATTTTTTCTTTTTTGTAGTCTCAATCTTGGAGTGCCTTAGACCACATTGGTTCATCCTCCGTTGGGGAGCATTTTTTCACCCTAGGAGAATCTTATCTTACGCCTCGTTTAAATGTGGATATGCAGACCATTTGAGCAATCTTCGGTCAACAATTTGATATGAAAACAAATGAAACCGAATTTTTCTCTGCCTCAATCCTTATTATTTCAAGTTTACGAACAAAATCTTTTTTTACAAAGTTTCATGTAATTTGACTCTAAATCTACATAGGTTCGAATCGCACTCCAGCACAGTTTGTTTCCCGCTTTCTAGCACAGTTATTTCCGACTATTTAAAAGCAGACGGAAAATTAAAATATTTGAGTTTATCGTTAGAACTCAAACGGTTCTTTTTATTTAAAAAAAAAAATTTATAATCGACCTTGGATTGCCCAACGAATAAATAAGCTTGCTGCCCAAAGAATGTAGAAAAATTAAACAAAAATCACAAAACCATCGATGCCATCCGTTTGTAAATCGGATAATTAACAAGCGGTACAAGATAATTAAATACAATCTGACACCTCAACAGAGACGAGAAGTTTGGAAGGGAATATGGATATCTAGGCGTTTACAGGGTTTATGACCTGTCATTGGCTGGGTTAAGTGGCCACTTGATGTATTACAACAATGGATGACAGAGTGTTCACATGTGAAGCGTCGCGCCATTTCACTGTATATATACAAGTTCTGATAATTGGCAGATATGGACATCAAATAGTGTAATACATCAAGTGGCCACTTAACCCAGCCAATGACAGGTCATAAGCCCTGTAAACGCCTAGATATCCATATCCCCTTCCAAACTTCTCGTCTCTGTTGAGGTGTCAAATTGAAGTTTTTGGCCCGTAATGGGTAAAATCCAGTTTATGTCTGCAAGTGTTTGGACACACTCAAAATGTTGTTTAGATAATTAAATGTTTGATTTTGTAAGAAATGTGATCTGTGACGTTCCCGATTGCATATCAATGTTATAAATCCAATTGTTTTTTCAACGATATTCCAAGCGAAACATGAAGGTTTACAATGTATTACAGTTATCGAAGAGGCCAACTGGGTAACACTGTATGAGGACACCAAGCCACTGTTGAACGGTGGATTTGACGCTGTAATCTGCCTTGGAAACTCCTTCGCCCATCTCCTGGACTCGTATGGAGACCAGAGAGAGCAGCGTCAGGCTTTGGCCAACTTCGAGAAGTGCATCAAGCCAGGAGGACTTCTGATCATCGACCACCGGAACTTCGACTCAATAACGGAGAGCGGAGCCACGCCGCAGAAGAGCATTTATTACAATGTAAGAAAAACAATTCATTATGTTAATAATAAAATCTGCAGTAATCAACGGCACGAGGCAGAACTACGGGACGAGGACCTCAGTTGGAAAGACGCACGGGAGCTGGCGACCGAACTCTTGGCCGGCGTGGAGGCAGTTTGTGTAGTTCACATGCTCCACATAGGGAGCCGATATGGAATAATGACGATGATAAATAAAATCTGCTACAATTTGACATCTCAACAGAGACGAGAAATTTGGAAGGGAATATGGATATCTAGGCGTTTACAGGGCTTATGACCTGTCATTGGCTGGGTTAAGTGGCCACTTGATGTATTACAACATTCCCCATTTCACCTAGTATTTGATATACTCGTATATATCTGCAAATATACAATAAAATAGCGCGACGCTTCACATGTGAACACTCTGTCATCCATTAAGAAAATTGCTAAGCATTTTAGCAGAAACCTTTATGATTGCAAGTGAGATTCTTACCGAATTATATCACCTACTAGGAAACGCCTGAAGAAGAATCTTCAATTTGTTATGCTTATAACTTTTACCAGCTAATTTAAATACTAGGTGAAATGGGGAATGTTGTAATACATCAAGTGGCCACTTAACCCAGCCAATGGCAGGTCATAAGCCCTGTAAACGCCTAGATATCCATATTCCCTTCCAAATTTCTCGTCTCTGTTGAGATGTCAAATTGTAATTACTAGCCCGTAATGGGTGAAATCCAGTTTTTGTCTACAAGTATTTTGACACACTCAAAATATTGTTTATAAAATCTGCTACAGTTTATATTTAGACTCTCGATAACTTTGTCTAAAAGGGTCTAGTGCCTGTAAAAGCTTTTTCTTCTTAATTCTGTTGGTTATAAAATTAATGTAATTTCTGGGTATCTAGTAGTTTTCGTAGTAAATTTTGATAGTATATAATAAATTTTCATAGGCTGTCAACGAATCGTAAAAACTTTTTGTGATTCTGTTATCATGTCTGTCAAGATTCCTTTTCTCTTCGATTTCTCAATTTCAAGATCTGGTTATTACGAGAACAAAGCGATAACCCATGATCTTATATTGCTAAGTCCAAAACTATTCTATTTATTGAACTTTGTCCTCATCGTTGAGAATATAATTGAATAAACAACATGTCATAGCTTGACCTTTTATCCATGCCGGAAAGATATTATTTGCTAAACTAAAACGAATTTCCAGAACACACTTGGGTATTGGAAAAATAGTCCTCCTGGGATGTGTCAAAGAAAAGATCGTGCTGATCTGAACTGTCCTCACTATCAGTGTCTGCAGCCTGCAGAGTAGAAAGAGACCGTCCACAGGGGACCCATGTGGAGTCAGACAGCATCACCATCCAAAAACATGGATTTGAGATTGAAAATTCTCACATTTCAAGATTTTTTTTTCGTCCTTTCCCTGTGCTAGTTAATTGGCAACTTTTTTAAAAATATTGATCTTTTTTTTCAGAGTGTTCATACAACAGACATTAAGACTTCGGTTTTGATGGTTAGTGGGAAGAGTCGGTTAGTCACCTTGGACTACACTATCGATACATCTTCTTTGGAGGATGGCACGGTTGACAAAACGAAAAAAGACAGCTATCTCAGGTAACCACAGATATTTTAATTATTCAACATAAATATGTAACTTTTGAAATCCCGCTTTCAGTAAAAATCAAGTCTTATTTAATGCCATCACGTAGGTAGAGAGGATAGAATGCCACACCACTCTGTCCTGCATTTCCCTTCCTCCATTTTATTATTTTTATACTCTTTTTTTCTCTCTCGTATTTCTAATGTTTAATTTTTCAGTGAATTCCGCCTGTCGTATTATCCCCATATAATTGAAACGTTCAAGGAGATGCTTCATGAAGCTTTTGGTAAAAAGGTAAACATCAAGACATATGGCGACTTCAAGGAATTATCAGACGTCAAAAATCCAGCTTTCTACATTCACGTTGTTGGAAAACCAAAATAAATTTTAAATTAAACCTACTTCATATAAATTTTTTACGACTATATTGAATAACGATAATATTTATATCAATTCAACTTTATTGTAACTTTATCTATGTAGATATATGTTGAGTACATAAATGATTATAATTGTATAAAAATCCTTTATATATATTTTTTTTTTTTAATTTTGTCTGAGATGTAAATTTTTTTTTCATGAAATTCAGTATTTGGATTAATTTATTATTTTTTCATCATAAAAATAAATATTCAGTTTTTATATTTTAAAATTTTTTTATTCCTTTTAATAGAGCTAAGTTGTGTATGTATAAACTATGACTATAAATAATTACATAAATATTTATGTAAGCCTACTTATCAATAAATTATATTCCTACAATTGATTTCATTTGTTTCCTTAATAATTAAAAAAAATAATTTTTAGGAATAATAGGTCTAAGACTATTTTTATGGGCTTAACCATGCTTTCTCATTTTACAAGGCATCAGGTTCTCGGCATCCTGGACGTCCTCTGTCTGTTGACAATCCTTCGGCAGGTTGCATTAGAACTACGAGACGCGGACCTGACTAAAATTTTCTCATGCACACACGCCGGTTATTCCGACTTTTCACATGTCCCAATTGAGCATGCCATGTCTTTCTCGGTCTTTATTGTTCACGGTTATTTAATAATTAATAGTATTACTTTTCACTTTCTAATTAAATCTTCAAAAATATGACATGCAATTTGTTAAAAGTCAAACTAACACAAAGCAGGTATTTCAGCTTTATAGCGGAAATTGAATCACGAAGTATTGAATGGGCAGTGTGTATTACAAATTATGGCTTTAGTGGGTTATGGTCATTTAATAATAGCCCAGTTGATCTTCAAAATTAGTCAAAAAAATTGTTGATCTAATTTTTATCTGTTTATGTATGGGCTCATATCTATTTGAGATCAACCACAGAACCGAATTAGCTCTATGAAAAATTAATGTATTAAAATTAATATAACTGTAGATACACTCTGTCAAAAGCCAAATATGTATATTTTTTAAGTGCGACCGTAAGTTATTATCGTATATTTGCACACAGGAAATTGTTAATATAGCTAATAATGTAAACATGTTATTTGTTTTTTACGCTTTTCAAAGCATTCAATTTTTCAATTTCTTAAACGTTGACATAAAAAACATTGCCAGCGCTTCGATTCTGTTAACTTTTTTCAACTACTGCGCATACGATTTTGTACTGAATTCGTATGCGCAGAAGTGTCTAACCGCGTCAGCCAAACGTCGCGCGGACCATTCTATATTCCACACAGTTTGCCCTTTATACGGGACAGTTTGCAAACTGCACAAGAAACTGTACAGTTTTCTGTCCCGTAAAAAGTGCGCTATACTGAAGCAATGAATGTGGCACATAAAAATTTAAGTTTTAGAGTTAATTTAGATGAATTCTTCTAATCAGCGCAATCTAATTGTGTTATGAAATATTATAATCCAAGGTAATATATCCTAAGTTGCTCAGTTTTAAAAAATAATTCTTGTATAATTTGTCTACAGTTGGATCCCTATAGTTAGCATTGTTCACAAACATGTATTTAATACAATGTAATGTTGTTTAGCTCCCGACTAAATCGAATAAAATGTAGGCGGAGTTTTAAAAAACTGATTTCAAATAACATCGCTTTTATAACACGTAAACTCCGACATCATAAGACTGATCATCTTGCCTTCGTGTTACAAATTTATTATCAAGATTCACTGCACTTGGAGTATCAATTCAGTGCCCTATGCATCACTGGGTGTAGATAAGGGAGAATAGTAGTAGTAGTAAAAGTAGTCGGCACTGAAACTGTAACTGAAAAATTGAATTTACTTCATTTGGTTAAATTTTCAACTTTTGAATTTGATCAGGCCTTGTTAGGGAAAATCGATATTTTGCCTCACCCTTTTAAAAGTAAGCTTAGAAAGATACATATAGTTACGTTATTTTTTACAAAGGAAATATTTAAAATAGCACAAAATGGCTTGCCTCTTTAATTTCTTGGTTTTTTTCTGTTTTAGTTTAAAATCTGATTTTATTCACCACGATAAAAAAAATCCTCAAAATATCCATGGGCAGGGATCAAAAATAAATCGACATAGATACGGATCGGTACGAGGTCGATACAAGCGTTTATCTCAATCCCGCGAAATCCATAGAAAATCGTAGATACAAGGTAGATAAACCGATAAACGCTTGTATTTTAAACCTCGTACCGACCAGTATCGATGTATTGGTGATCCTTTCCCTGATGAAAAACGTATTTTACGACTTTCGTCATCATTATTCTGAAGGTATGATACGTACATAAAGTCATACGGACCTTATTTATGATTATAATATATATTTTTAATGTCACTGTCAGCTGTTATACTTCTCCTTGACACTATAAAGGTAAATAAATATTTTTCTATGCAAAGTATTATCTAAAAAAAAAAATTTATGTCGACACATACATGATACATGTATTTTACGATTTTGTCACGTAGAGAATGAACGAATGATGAAAGAACGGCTAAAAGGATTTATGATGCGAGTGTGTCTAGATATAGAGGTCGAGAAAGGCCGCAAAAAACTTGACATGATTAAGTGCAACAAATACTTGAAAGTAGTCATGTGAAAAGTCGAAATAATCGACGTGCCCGCATGAGAAGATGTTTTAAAGCGGAGGAAGCAAGGGAAGTGTGCCGGAACCGAGTGGTGTGGTATTCTATCCTCTCTGTCTACTCCTTCGGTGAAATGACGCGATGATTAGTTAGCTAATGACATCTCATTTATTATACACAGAATATATTATATAAATGCTCTTTTCACTAGGAAACCCCGTGTTCAGGAAAATTCTGATGGCCTAGAACGGCCACGACTTTCAAATTCCAGTATGCAATATCGATAACTTAATCCCCAGAATTTTTTTTCATATTATTAAATTTGAATACGATGTCCTATAAATTTCAACGAACACAAAAAGAAATACATATCGCACAATAATTATTATACTGCGTTTTTTCTACAAAAATTTGAATTCAACCAATATGCTGTCTTTAAAAATTTAATTTACACTCCGGATCGGCCTCATTTTTATACAAAGGAATTAAGGTTGTGAAACCGACATTACTACTACTATTCTCCCTTATCCACACCCCAATGGTGCATATGGCACTGGATTGGTACACTGAGTACAAGGAATCTTGGTTATTTAATACATAAAGGCAAGAACACACATTAATTTTTTTAAGTCATTAATTTTGTTGTACGCCACTGCTTCATTTAATAGTAGGTACTTTTGATCTGACTAGAATGCAGCGGTGCGTTGACAATGGCTGGACTTCCTCTAACTATTTACGTCCATATTTATATATAAACGCGAAGGTGATATGGGATCCAGCAGTTCGTCACACGGTAGTCAACGATCCACTTCATCAGTAGGTCAAATCAGTGATAGAGAACCATCAAGATGAACCGATTCTCATTTGTTTTTGTTTGCTTGGCACTAGCCATACAATCTGCGGTGAGCAAATTTCAATCGTATCAAATATTTACAAAATAAAAAAGAGGTCTTAGGTATGCAATCTTATATTTGCATTGAAGAATCCTTTTTCGGTGTATATTTGCACATAATTTAATTTGTGTATACTGTTTTCAACGCATTAGCGGATTCGCTTGAAAATAGGAATCTAGTCGTGGTGGAGTGGGAAGTTCGATAATGGGGATCTTTAGACTTAAGCCCACTTTAAACGGAACAGAAAACTGTAAAGTTTTTTGAGCAGTTTGCAAACTGTCCCGTATAAAGCGAAAACTGTGTGGAATATTGAAAGGTGCGCGCGACGTTTGCCTGACCTGACAGTTAATGTTTTTTTTATGTAAACGTTTAAGTAGATAATAATATATTGAATGGTTTGAAAAACGTAAAAAAAAACATAAAACATATTTACATTATTAGCTATGTTAACAATTCCCTGTGTGCAAACATACATTAATAACTTTTGATCGCGCTTTTAAAATAAACATATTTAGCGTGTGTTTTGACCGTACAGTTTCCTGAAAAAAAAACTACAGTTTTTCTGTCCCGTATAAAGTGCGTATTAGCTTGAAAATAGGAATCAAGTCGTGGTGGAATGGGAATTCGATCATGGGGATCTTTAGACTTAATCTAAGATGCTACTGTTGGACCACATCAAAAAATATTTTCAATTTATTTTTTATTATATGTATGTAGGTACAGTAAAAGACAAATAAATACGTACTACTACAACTTTCCTAAATCCGCACCTAACGGTGCATAGGGCACCGCGCTATGCGCAGTGCATGTTGATCTTTTTTTATTACATGAAGATAAAATGATCAATCATACGCTTCAGAACCAGTCCAAGGTATCACGCGTGGAATATTAATAAGAAAATCACATGTAAATCACATCTAGTGGTAAATTCGAAGATTCCGGATTAGAATCTCTAGGTTCGAATCCCACTCCAGCACAACTTGTTTCCTGCTCTCTGGCACAGTTATTTCCGACTATTTGAAAGCAGCCCGAAATTGAAATAATTGAGTATATCATAAGAGCTCAAATGTTTCTTTTTATTTAAAAAAAAAAAAAAAAAAAAAAAAAAATATTTCATGTTGACCCCCTATGGGAATCAAACCCGCAACCTCATGCACGGTAGCCAAATGCGCTACCACTATGCTACGAGGCGGGAAAACATACGTAACACAAAAAACAAAAGAAAACGACGTATTTTATTTTTGATTTTCACATAAAAAAATATTTCATTTATGATACCTTGTTCTGACGCTGAAGCAACAAATCATTGAATTAGCTTATATTGTAAGCAGTATGTTAAAATTGCATCCCCTTAGCTTAAAACTTCCCCTTACACACAACACACAGGGTTTATTACTTTGATTGCATTAAATTTAAATGAAAGATTGAAGAGAAGATAAAAAATCATTAAAACCATGTTTATATCATAGCTAATGGCATGATGTAGGTAAACACCTACATTTTTTATGGTGTGTAACGACAAACTATGTAAAAAAAAAAAGGGGAAATGTGCTTAAATTTTTCATTATTCTTGTTAAATTTTATCTCCTCAATCCGAACCTCAATATCTATTCCAGTAAAATGCGTCCAACAAAATCTTTTTAAACAAAATTTTTGAAATGAATACAAATACTTGTAGACAAATTACTGAATTATACCCATGCTGGGCTGATATCAGATATTATTGATATCCCAACAGAGACAGAGAAACTCTGGAAACGAATGTGGGTTAGAATGTTGGGATATCAATAATATCTCTTGTATAATCAATCAATCAGAACTGCATCAGTCATTCAACCGACAACGTTAATCACTCGTATGAGAATGATATACAAAAGCCACTGGATTTTCTATATTATAGTCATATAGAATCACCATGGTGGCAATTATTCAACAACCTTGGAACACCCTGTAATATACAGTATATACCCATTGTGTTTCTCACTTTAATGTACGTATTTCATGAATGTATCAGTAATGATTTTCATTTTATTGTAATTCCTATTAAAAAGTCATTTTAACGACGCGTCCATTGAATCTAATGAATTGGCCACACGTGATTGTATGTAATTCTTGGAAACTTGACTGAAAATGGGCGATGTTGTATATTATATAATAATAATCACATTGTTATGCTATTTTTAATTATGTTGTTATTTAAACCTTGGCAGGTATAATAATATTATTTATTTTGTGTTACAATGTTATCTTTCCATATATGTATATATTCTATCTATTCAATCATCAATTTCAAGTTCAATTTCAGTTTTCAGCTTCATTTCAGACGACATGTCAGCATTTATTTGTTATACATAATAAATATATGTAACATTCTTACAGAGTGTGAAATAAAACAAAAACAGAATAATATGAAGCAAATAATTAAAAACTAGTGTTTTATGGTTGTTAACTATGTCACTAAGATATTTAGCGATTCCCTGTACATACATATTACATGTATATTTCATATTCTCCCTATGTGGCGCATATGGATTCCACTAACTTCCTCCAAGCTTAGCGATCGAACATCGAGCCCCAAATCTAGTGTGTTTTCCAATGTCACGTTCGTTCCTCGTGGATACTTAACTTTTATACTTCTTCTTCTTCTTCTTTTTTAGATGTTTTTACCTGAACCGAAAAAATATACCAAACATCAGACAAGTCATTTTGTAATAAACTCTAGCATTGTGTATTTAAGGCATATTATGTATTATAAATATTTTTAATTTTATGTATTTGCTAATATTTTTGTATTCTCTTTTTATAAAAAGCCTGTATAGGCGTTTATAATGAATAAAAAAATAAATTTAAAAAATCATTTAGGTGGGCATTGAAGAATTTTCGGTTGAGATTAGGTACATAGCGAAAATACATGAAACCAAATTTATCTTCAAAATATAATATAAACTTGGAGAAGGGCTTGGTTTTTTTTATTTTTCATTGCGAGATTTTCAGTTCGCCTAGATAATTATATTATCCTAAAATAGGTCTTATCGCTCTTCTTGCTAACTTATTATCCTCACAGGTCTCTTCGCAAAGATTTAACCGCTAAATATTTATTAATAAAATTATTTCTATCTTTTGATTTCAGGTGGGATTAGTAGATAAAGAAAAGATGATGGAAATAGGGAAGAAGTGTAAAGAGGAAGCTGGTGCGTCTGATGACGATGTCAACATCCTCATGAACAAACAAATCCCAACGTCTCCTGAAGCCAAGTGTATGATGGCGTGTATCTTCAAAACAATTGGAGTGGTAAGGTTTAAATTATTATTGTCCATTTTGCATGGGACATTGAAAAACATAGAAAAGATAATCTTTTCAATGTCTGCAAACTGAATCATTATCATCATTATCGTTCAACCTATATAACCAACAGGCTGTCCTGAATATTTCAGCGAAAAAAAATGGAGTTTTCTGGTGTTTCCCGACGATAAAATCTTACCGACGTGAGAGACAAAGGCCTCTTGGCTTTCCTATTAAATGCGCTACTGGTCTACACATTTCAGATTTTTAAAATATTAATAATTAATGTCACTCACTTAGTAGTTTTGTAAAAAAAAAACACTTAATTTTTTACGACCTACCGCTTAAAAATAATATTTAAGAAATGAAGTTATTTTATTTGATTAATTAATCAATCGTATTTTGGTAAAATTTAAGTAAACATTTTGTATTTTCCAGCTTGACGCGGAAGGAAAATTCGACGAAGAAAAAAACATGAAATTGGCTGTGGAGAAGTTCGCAGATAAACCTGATAAAATAGAAAAGACAAAGTTATTCATTGATGCTTGCAAAGATAAAAGTAAGTTTTACCACCAGGCCTATTTTACAAGACAACAGGTTCTCGGCGTCCTGTTGCGGCAGAGCTGCGGGACGTGGACTTGACTTGGGAGGATGCACGGGAGCTGGCAGCCGATCGCTTGGCCTGGAGGCAGTTTGTGTGGATTCCATATGCTCCACAAAGGGGGCTCCGGATATGGTATGATGATGATGATTACCACCAGATACATATTATGTTACACATTACCACTCGAACATTCAGAGAACTATTTTTTTTGGACAAGATAGGCCCCAAATATTCTCTGAATGCAGAAAGATAAAACAATAAATCATAATACCACCGGTGCTATCTGATAGTAAATCGGATAATTAATAAGCGAGATACGACCATTTTAAGTTTGGGTTTTGTAAGAAATACTATCAGTAGCGTTACCGATGGCATATCTTTTTCAAAAACCCAAATATTGAATTATTCGTAAAAAATTCCCACAATGCCCATATATTTTCGCCGAAAAAACAATTAAATTGTATTATCTTTGTTCCGCTTTTTGGACCAGCGCTTTGATTCTGTTAATGTTTTTCAACTACTGCGCATACGATTTTGTACTGAATTCGTATGCGCTAAAGTGTCTAAAACCTCAAGAGAATAGCACCGCAGGAAAGCAAGCTACTCAGGTGGAGCCACTGGATTCAAGAATGTTCAAAAAACTATTATGTAAAAGGGGATACGGCGTAAGCATACGGTACTTTTACTAGAAGTTGGTGACAGCTTTTTCTAGAAGTTGGTAAATCCCCCAAATTATCTTAGCATTATATTAATTTGAAGTATTATTACAACAGGTTGCTATAGAGACATAATAGCATTATACCTCACCAGTTTTTGAATGGGAAATGTTCTCAGGGATACTCCTTGCACTTCTATCTAACTTTCTAATTTCCAGTAAACGCAGTGACAGATGATGAGAAGGGATGTGAACGAGCCTCAGTACTTCACATTTGTGCGATGGAGAAAGCTAAAGAGGTAATAATCATCATAACAATGAACTATTATTAATTCGTAGTTTTCACATAAAAATATTTCATGTGTGATAGCTATTTTTCAAATTCACTGCACTAGGTATACAAATGCAGTGCCATATGTACCATTGAGAGCGGATAAGCGAAAGTAGTAGTAGTAATAAAATCATTTGAAAGAAACTTAGGTATCTTATATTGTTTTAATATTAGGCGAAATTTGGAGTGTTGTAATACATCAGTGGCCACTTAACCCAGCCAATGACAGGTCTCAAGTTAATGTATAGATATCATCTATATTATTTTCCAAACTTCTCTGCTGAGATATTAATTACCTACATAGTAGCTCAATCACAGATGATTGTCGACGTGCTTAAAAACGTGCTAAGTATTTGACCGATCACAATGAACATACGTTCATATCACAGTCGCGTTGCTAAGCACCTGAAAAGCATACTTTGACAAATATTTCGTTTTATTGCTTTCTCAAATTGATTTAAAGCAAATAAATGGCATGATAAATTGTGCACAAACAATTAAAACTCTATAAAACTAAATTATTTTACTTTACTTACAGTTTTGACGTATTATCCATATTTAAAGCGGTAATTAATAATCCCGATCGATAACTTTCCATTGTAATCGCGAAAACATAAAACATCCATGGTGAGAAATCGTTATCACGTCGCTTATTAGCACGTCGATAGTCATCTATGATTGAGCTACGATCGGCAAATTATAATATACCACAGTCAAAATCTTCAAGATAAAATCTCTAAGTTATAATCGCCAATTAAAAATGTCTAAGTTGAAATCCCTATGTTAAAATCTCTAAGTTAAATCTCTAAGTTAAAATCCCGACGATAAAATCTCTATGTTAAAATCCCTATGTTAAAATCTAAGACGAGGCGCCGGGGGCCACAGCATAGGTGCAAGAGGTGTTAAAAGTAGTTCGCTTAAAGTGGCGAAATCCTTGTTACAGTAGAGCCGCTACACCGTGACCCCTGTGACAGGTCAGCAAAAGTGTTAAACTTGTCGATGATTGAATCGAGTTTTTTTTTCTTCAAATTGAGCTTTATTTAATACCTGATCAATGCTCATTGCTGAATCATTTGAAAACTAACCAGACATGCGTCAGCATAACTGTCACAGGGATCATGGTATAAGGGCTTTATGCAGTTGACTATTCGGCGTAATAAAAAAAAATACCAACATCAAAAGATGGCGCTATTATTGTTGAACATTGTAACATATTTTTATGCATTCTTCAAGCCGTATTAATATTATGTTGAATCAGGTGATCTAATGGGGTAGGTACTTTTTGCCTAAAATTACCTATTATTAAATTTCTAATGCCTTTGTTTCAGCTGGGGTACGATAATGAAGATTAAAAATCGATCCAATATAAATTTAACGTTCTGTGTTGATTAGTACAGATGAAAAATAATATCAACTTTTCGAGTAGATTTTCTGCTCTATTATTCTAATTTTTTTTATTCTTTTACTTGTTGTCTCAAAACTGCTGCATTTTTTTCAAATTGGTTTTTAAAAAATAAATGTGCGAACGATTAAAAAGTTTATTGTTTATTTGGAACCTTTTAACCTACTACCCTTTATTATCTTATTATAGGTTAAATATACATAATGATTAGGCAATTTATAACGCCCGGGGATGATCGCGCAATCTTCCAACAGAAAGCCTCAGCGCTTCACCCGAAGGTCACTGGTTCAATAATTAAAGAATGAGAGATAATAAAGCAAATGTGCGCGTGGTCTCCGGTCGAAGATATAACCAAATAGAGCACTCACCGGAACTGTCTTTCTGTAACAGGTATATAAATCGCCTCGCAGTCGCCGCCGCCGCTGGATTTTCACTACGAGCATATGGCACACACGGAACTGGAGGGGATCGCGATTCTTCTCAGATTCACTGCTTTGGATGATAAAAATGGAGCGGAGTTGAGGTTATAAACAATACCAAAACACTCGCGCTCGGTGGTCAATTTGTGACTAATTATTTCGGTCGGCGCATGCGTGTTGCGCCGCCAATGGTGACAGGAACCAAAATCACGTTCCCGCCAAAAGCAAGCGTCTAATGGCCAAATCTATCAACCAAAAGACACACGACATATAAAAAAAATAGAAAGAATATATTTAAAAACTTCCTATAAGAAAGTGGCGTAAACACATAAATATGTAAAACAAAGAGCTTAACAACCTTACATACGAAGAACCTATACTATTTCATAAATAGGTATATGTTGGGCAGGTTATGTCGCAAGGATGGAGAATAACCGACCACCTGAAGACTTTTATATCAAAAGAGTATCAGAGGAAGTGTACTATATTTTTTAATTCCGTAATTTTTTTGTGAAAAATAAAAATATTTAAATTCAAAAGATTCCTCGTAAAAAAATATTTAAAAACTGAGCTTACAAAAACGGATTGACCGCAGACGGACGCTTTAAAAGCACCCGTCTCCTAAGCGCACAAAAAGGGTCATACTGAATATATAGTTGATGCGTAGAACCAGAAAAGTGGCTATGTTTCTTTTTCTGTTTTAGACTTACATCAAAACTTTGTTAAAATACCTTGAAATTTGATAGACGCATCATACCTAAATAATTACCCGTTTTGACGGGAAACCGCGATTGTGAAATTTAAAAAAAAAAATACGGACATAATAATGATAACATAAGTCGAAGAAGAAAAAAAAATCGTATCTATGGTATACATAAATCAGCATCTAAAATTATTTTTTTTAATTGTCCCGTTGTCCATTTAAGGTGGTTACATTGTGTGAAGCAGGACATTTCATTATTATCTGAGGCCTAACGGGGAAGAAGCAGTCGGAGACTTTGTTACCTACCTTTATAAATGAAGCCATTAGAAACTACGTTCTTAGAAATCACCGTATTCACTAATAATCGCCTAAAACTGATTAGCATTGTCTTCAGCCCCATGTGTTACCGTGCCATACATTCCCTATGCAAATTAATTTAAGGCGATTATGATCCTTAGCCACTTATTTCCACTGTTAAAAATCCATCGTCAGTTTGTGTCAAAGCTTCGGGACGTGGACCTGACTTGGGAGAATGCACGGGAACTGGCAGCCGATCGCTTGACTTGAAAGCAGTTTGTGGAATCCATATGTTTCACATAGGGAGCGGATATGGAATGATGATGGTGCTGGTGACCACTGACTTAGGATATCAATATAAACCGAAGTTGGCGACTCAAATCATGGGACTGCATCCGTTTTTTTTAATGAAATACTTTAAAAAAAGTTTTTGGGCTAACAGTTTGGTAGGTAATATATTATTATTCAAAAAATAATACTCAGATTGTATTTTTACAAACGTGAATTTACTTATATCTTTTATGTTTGTTGTACTGTCCCTCCTTGGACTGGCTTAAAAGCGTAAGACTGGTCATCTAGGCTTTATATAAAAAAATATAAAGATACAATGCAACGCCCGCGCCCTACTCTTCCGGTCTAGAAAACGTCTAGAAAACGGTAGAAAACGGTAGAAAACGTCTGAAAAAATAATTACTTTAGTGCAGGGAGAAAATCGAGGTACGATTGTATGGAGAAACAGACGTGGGTTTCGAGACAGAGCATTCTCTTGGAGTTCGCCATTTTGCGGATTGTTCAGCAAATTGTATTTATCGGCACGACAGGTGTGAATAACATCCAATTTTTTAAACTACGTCCTAAAATTATCGTGTCATGCGATACAATTGTAGATGTATATGTTAGGTATATAATAGGAATTACACTAGACCCATATATTAATACGGCGCAATAAAGCCACATTTCTATTATCATAGCTTGTTTTACATAGGTTTTATTACTTTTATCAGACCAAATCAAATGTCATAAAAAAGAATCTGTCCTTTCAAATCAAGCCTAGTTCCTCTTTGTTGTGCCAGTGGCGTGCCTACATTTATTTTATATTAACATTTTAATAATTTATTACAATGTTATGAAAATCGTGAAAAAATATAAATATATATAAATAGCTTGTCGTTGATATACATATAATATGTTTTCAGTATTTAATAAATTAAAAATTAAAATTAATTTTTAACGTGATATGAAAAGACTTTTTAAACAAAACTTGCAGTTCAACCCGAAAACTAGTGAATACATTCATCATATTTGGAGTCGAATGTGCAAATAATCACTTTTGAGTCTGAGCTTGAAAAAAATTGTTTTTTTCTTCTCATAAAAGTTTTCATAAGTACCTACCTACCGCAGATCAAGTAAAATTGCAAGAACTCTTTTTGAAATGCGGTTTTTTATTTTATTTTCTTAAGAAATTTTCTATTAATAGATAGTATTCATTTGACTAAATAAATGATGATATAAATTTTTATAATTGATTTCTCGAAAAAAAAATTTACTACCTGCTCAATTTTCTTGAAAACTATGGGTCAAAGAAAAAAAATATATATTCTACAAAATCGACTCCAAATATGATGTAGATTCAGTGGTTTCCCACTTGTACATTGAATTTTGTTACACGGTGTATAATGGGTAAGTTATTTTTGTGCCATGAATATAAATAATTTTTAAATGGGTCATCTCATCGCATTACCGTATTTTATTTTTGTCTCATTTACTCAAAGAAAAAAATAATTTTCTGCTCTGATTTTAGATAATACATTCCCTTGTCTGTTAATGAAGGTTAGGATTAAAAATGTTAGTTCCCAGGTAAATTTCAAAATAATATGTCCTACGCCAATGGTGTGCTGATCAAAAAAATAACATAAAAACCTACATAAGCCTCCTGTTCTCTTCAAAAGAGCGATACCCACATAACAAGTTCGTTGAAAAAACAGATAATTTTAATCTAAATTATAAAAAGATCTAATCTATAGTTTAAATAATTAACAGTGAAATGGCAATGGGAAAAATAATTTTAATTGCTGTGCATGTTATGGCATTTTTTACTAAGTGTAAACATACTGTTTGCTCAGGTAGGTGTGAGTTTTAAAACTATTTCTCAACATTTCAATGTCTAAAACTAATATCTTTAAATTAGCAAGTGATAGTAATACACAAAATCTGAATAAATTTACATTTCTTTAGGCGTTCAATATTATTAACTAAAGCTTTTATTTTAGTAGCTTTTGCGATTTAAGACTTTTGAGGGTTGTATGACATATGCTCCACAGTGCTACGAGTTTTCTCAGGCCTTTAGCTGACGGTGACAGAAGAATCATATCGTCGGCTTAGCAAATGTGATTCATATGAGCTTTTCCAATTTGGCATCCTACTTTAGCGTTTTCCATCTGCTTGCCGTCGTCGTCCAAATATACATTAAAAAGTACTGGTGACATTGATCCACCCTGTCTCATCCCTGTGCGCAAGTACATGGGACGGGATTCCGTATTTCTCCGACGCACTGTTTTCTTTTTGCGAATCCACCTTGAGAATACATTTATTATGGCCGTTGGTAATCCTCTAAGTTTGAGTTTTTCCCAAAGTTTGTCATGAGAAACTCGGTCAAAAGCTTCATCAAAATCAAGGAGGCAGGTATGGACAAAAGTGTTTCTCACTCAGTAGAATTGGATCGTCTGTTTTGCGGCATAGATAGCCATAGTTTAGATAGGTTTTTTATTATAAACACACTTGACGCGATTCGTCTTATGGGGACATGATCAAAAAACAATTTTTGATAAGACGAAACGCGTCAAGTGTTTTTGTAATAAAAAACCTATGTAGAACTAGTTGTGTTTTAATTCAAATACTTACAAGTTTTTTTCCTATATAAAAATGGATTTCTACGAACTAACCTCTCAAACAATTAATAAGATGCACATTCTCAAAAAGTCTCGAGATTACTGTCGCCAATGAGATTGGTCGATAGTTAATGGAGGATGATCCTTCGGCTTTCCTGTTTTGAGTATCGGGTTATAATGATTTAAAGTAATTGCTAATTAATTAGGTAGGCAATTTCATGCTTTCAATCTCTATGCTCAGACAGTCATGTCCCGGTGATTTACCTGTTTTCATATTTTTTAGACAGTCATTTGTCTTTTTGCGCTTGTTTTCAAGCTAGGTCCGTTTTTATCGGGTTTCATGAGTGGGTGAAAAATAGGGATGTCAGAATCGGAAACTTCGGCAAAAGTACTCCTGAATTGGTTTGCAATTTCGTCCGCTTTAAAACGTCCATCATCTTGTTTAGCTACTTTAACTTTACTAGGCATGAAGTTCTCAGTGTTATAGACGTCGACTGCTGACAATTCTTCGGTAGTTTGCATCAGAACTACAGGATGCGGACCTTTCTTGGGAAGACACGGGACCTAGCGGTCAATCGCTTAACTTGGAGGCAGTGAAATTAATATAAATATATACTCCACACAGAGAACAGAAAGGGATTGATACATAGAGGAAAAATATCCTAAATGCAACAATGTTTTTAGGGTGTTGAAGATTATGACAGCGCAAGCCCAATAAACCTCAGAAGTGAAGGGTGTTTGGAACTGTTTAAGGTCCCCGATACAGATCTTAAAAACATTCAGGACTATACACCTCCTGAGACAAGGGAGGGGAAATGTCTACTAGCCTGTATATACAAGAAAATAAAAATTGTAAGTAGCAGAATATACAAAAATATTATACCATTTATAATATTAGGTACTAAGCAAATATTATAACCAATCATGTCATCAATTATTACCATAACAATGACTCAAATAATATTCTAGATGAAATTTGTTTTTCTTAGAAATTTGATGAAAATATGGCAGGTATATTATCGTCGCCCTCATGAAAAAACTCACCAAAAGCAGTTTTTGTCTAAATCGAGTTATTATTTAATTTATTTGTTTATTTATTTATTTGTTTACGGGAAACTTTTCAAGCTCTAGATATCAATGAAAAAATCGCAAGAAGAGTTAAATAATTAGAGCGATTAGAAAACTAATTTCAAAAACTTTAAAACGCCCGTATATCATACTGTAAGTTTTGGCACTGGTGAGTTTTTCGATGAGGGCGACGATATCTAGGAATGAAATATATATTTAAATGTGGTTTTTCACATGGCAATATTTCATAAATGTGATACCTTAAAATCCTTATGATACGCACTGAAGTGTAAGGCTGTCTTATATAACAAATGATCAAGATTCCCTTCACTTGGTGTACCAATGCATTACCTTATGCACCATTTGCTGCAGATAAGAGAAACTAGTAGTATATAGGTACATTAAAAATGTGATTAACGAACTAAAATAGTACCTTTTCTACTGAAATTTTTATGTTTTTTAAAAACACTTTTCCTCACTTTTCTGTAACATTTTCAAATATACCTACCACGTTTGAGATTTAAATATTTATTTCTATAATAATAGAAGAAATGCCCGAGTGTAAAATTTAGAAGGAAAAATCCTTGTTTCTCTTGTTCATAATGGATTATGGATATATTTTTATTTTATTTTAAAGAAACATTTGAGTTCTTATGATATACCCAAATATTTCAATTTTGATACTGCTTTCAAATAGTTGGAAATAACTGTGCCAGAAAGCAGGAAACAAGTTGTGGTAGAGTGGGATTCAAACCCAGAGATTCCAATCCGGAATCTGCAATCTACCACTAGACCACAACTCGGTTCAAATTCATATACATAAATATAGTACTTCGCACAAAATTAAGGATAAAATACAAAGACAGCAAGGAATGCCCTCCAAACTTCGTGCTAAGCCATCAGACGGTTTATCTCAATTTCGTAGATGACTCCTGAAGGACGATACAGCTCAGACGGAGAAGTAGCTATGGCATCTAATATGTTCGAATCGCAACCAAAAGTTATGGAAAAAGTAACAGAAATCTTGAATTACTGCCGAGTAGAAGGTAATTTGACACAAAATGTTTTTAAAAATGCACTTTAAATATATAAATTTATTGGTTCAGATAACAACACCAGTGTATCAAAACTTATTAAATAAATGGGTGCTACTGGATTCCTGCCTTCAAACACAACCCACTTAGGTATTTTTGAAATAGTATATTCACTAATTGAAAGATTGTGGAGCTTTATACAGACTTCTCTTTAAAAAGGAAAAAATGATCATACAGGGTTAATTTTTAGTCAGTTAAACAAAAAAAACCCTGAATTCAGTATCGTTAATAGAACCCAATTTCAATAAAAAAAACATGTACTTTATATTTTTACGATTTATTATTTTTATTCCTAATATTTTTTACAAATTACGCACACCCACTCACAGCTGGTCATCTGAGTTCATGCGCGGCGCATGGGGGGGGGGGACGGACGCTCCGCCTAGGGTGACCAAGTCTACTGTTTCTGTGGAATCTTTTTTTTTATTTGAGAAAGTACCTACATGTTTTTTTATTGAAATGGGTTCCATTAACGATACTGAATTCAGGGGTTTTTTTTGTTAACTGACTAAAAAATAACCCTGTATAATTATAACAACACAATAATTATTTGTCCTATTACTATGTATCAATTATAGTGGAAGATATTCAGGACGATGAAGATGGATGTGAAGTAGCAGTTGCTTTATTCTCTTGTATTGCTACTAAAGATCGTGAAGAGGTAACTATTTTTACTACTTTAATTTCAATACATACTGGGGTACTTATCAGAATATTATTTATTTATGTTATTTGGTATTAATAATTCAGTAATGATTCAGGAATAATAAAGTCTGATAGCTGGCGCTCAAATTAATCATAACGACAGAGGAATTACCTGGTAATTTAAATATCTGTTATTATTCTGCTGTCAAAATCCAAGCGAAATTGTATGTAAATTACTATTAAGTGCCGTCATTCGTAATTCAAATAGTATCAGTCAAGTTTCCAACCCAGTTTTCGGAGAAATCATTAGTCTTTTTTCTGTCATTTTTAATCGTATTGTATTGTCGAGTGGGTAGATTTGGTAAAATGTTAGTGTTCCTCACTTGGGTGTAAGAGTCCTTATATGACAATAATTATAATTTACCTACAAAACTCATTTATTACTGCTTGCCATTGATTTATTAATACACTTAGATTTGAACTGAACCCAAAAAATGAATGACACTTCAACTCCGCCAAAACCTCCAACTCCGCCAGAATCGCATATTCAGTATTTCTTTAACCGCCGGCCGAGTCGGACGTTCAGAAAACATTCCGAAATGACTTCCTGTGTAGTGAAACCGTGTAAAAACCGTACAGATAAAATTAGTCCACAAGAAAAAAATGACATTTTAGATGCATGGTAAAATTCATGAACGCTCCTCGTAAGGAACGGGATAGTATCGTATACTGTTACTGTAACCCTATATATAGCCCATACCTTTTGCGGTGTGTGGGCGGATGCTTGCCGGCAGTCGAAGGGCTCTGATAGGTCGACCCGTGTAAGGTGTATTGAGGTGCGGAATCTTCGTGTCATTACTTTTTCTAAATAATTTACTCCTGCAAGGCAGATCTAAGTGTATTATAAATCAATGCTGCTTGCGATATAATATCATTATTCCTAATGTTCCTTTAAATTACAAATAGTTTTTTCTTCCTTCTAGTCAAATTCAGAAAGCGATGAAGACCAAGAAACAGGAGCAGTAATAACTAAATAAAAATTCCACAGATTTCATGTTTCTATATTGTTTGTATGACATTATAAGACATTGGATTTTCACTGAAAGATTTGCAATAAGAAAATAAAAACCTTAACATGTGAACACAGTGTATTTATTTCAAAATATTACAGTATAGTTACATAAGTAACATGTAGGTAGGTATAAGTATAATATATTACAAAAATACATTTTTGTTCAGTTGAAATCTATATTATTTAAGAAATATAAATATGAAGAAATAAATCATATGCATTTGGCATGCATTTAAATGGGTCGAATTTAGGATATTTTATACAAAATAAATAAAAGCTAACACAGTGTTTAGGATATACTTACTTCGTTTTATGTAGCGATACAACTATCCTTTGAATACACTAATATGTTATAATTTCATTTAAATTATCAGATTTCTCAATATAAAAGCAGCAGCCAGGGATGTAACAATAATATTTACATAAATATTTAGTTCATTCAAAAAAGTAATGGCCTTATTTCATGTACTAGTGCCTGGCTGCAAAAATCATGCTTTGTACATTAGGGCACTAAGGCTATTTATTCTGTAATAATTGATCATAATGAAATGATATGAAGCTAGGTAGGTGTGATTTGAAGACATTTAACTGTTTTCATGACAAAAATAATAGTGTTCTTGACAATTCACGTTTATACACATTTTACTTAACAAAATCAGAGCAGTTGACTATTCTGTGATTGCAAATTTTATGAGTGGAGGCTATTAATTTATTTTTTTTTAAAAAGGGAAAATTTTTATACGGTCAGTTTATATACACACATGACAATATACCTACAAAGATTCATATTATTATTTGTTAACAATATAGATGAGAAAATATGTGAGTATGGTATGTTACTTTTCTAGTATGTAGAAACAAATTTAATGAACAAAATTTTATTGAAACCATCACCTGAAAAAAAGTGCAGCAACCTATGAAATTGTACAAAATTGAGGTTAACTATGTTTTGTTAGGTTCATATTATGTCAAGTTTTCCATTGCAATATCCACATATCTTTTGTGTTATTTAGTTATTTTCCACATATTTCAATGGTGACTTGACATTTAATTAGTGTACATAATCTATAAGAGAAACATTTAATTTTATGTACTTGAACAGATAAATTGAAACCAATACATTTGAAAATATACAAATATCCCTAAATTAGAAAAATGAACATTTAGATTTTTGGTTAAATTTCATGGTTGAAGTTTATCATAGACTAAGAAATATAATATAGATCAACTGATCATTTTTAATTCATTGTATTTCGATTAGAAATTCAAGAGATTGATAATGAATCTAAACATTTTTAGGTTTACCAATTCGACCATTAAGTATCAAACATATTTTTTTAAATCACGATTTTTAAACTAAATCCACACACTATTTTATTGGTGTTTCATTTACATTTATAATTAATAATAGCCATATTATTTAATTAATTTAAGACTAGTTAATTAGCGACAGCAAATATTTCTTACTATATTATACATTTAAATAAGTAGAAAAGTATTTTTTTAAATAAAATATTATAAACTGAAATAAAATTTCCTGACCTTTTAAAAAATTTACAGGGTTAGGTATAACATAATATTATGAAGGTTTAGTATTTTTTATGTTTAGTTTTGATTCAAATATACAACCGACTTCAAACTGAATTTTGTTAACAAATATAGAACTATACTAGAAATGTCAGTTGGTTGGACATATTCTAAAATATTCCTAAAAATACATAACTAACTAACTAACTATCACGCCATTTCCCCAAAGTGATAGGCAGAGAGGATAGAACGCCATACCACTCTGTCCTGGCACACCTCCTAATATCAATATGCATATATTCATTTTTGAAATAATTCCCACAAACTTTTCAAGCTCTTGCATGTATTGTTTTTGGTCCTTAAAGATAGAGCAGTCTGTGGATGCCCAGCTGTATATGTACCTTTAAGAAACAGAACAATATGAGTTTAGTTGTTGACAGATACCCGTTAATCTAATCATACATCAAATCCTACCGAGTCATGCTCCATTTTATAATAAAGCAAGTTTGTCACTGTGAAGTATCTTACTATAATCACACTTAGTTGAAACGTACTGTCAATGTCGTTTTTTAGAAAATTACTACCATTAAATTTTAATAACAAAGTTCCTACAATACAACCTTGTAGAAAAGTAATAATGATAGTACAGATGATAATAATAATAATACATATGTCTACTTACTACATTGTACACATGACATCAGTATGATTTATCAGGAGGACACAAATCAAGGAGACTGTTAAAAATAATAGGAAAATCATTTGTATAAAAGCATATAATTTTGGTAAACACAATTTCAACATAACTCAAGGTAAAATTTTTCTTATTGAATGATTTGTCAAAGCAGATATTTTCAATCAAACATTGCATAATGTATGTGCATGGTGTATTTGTTAAACTATATTTGTAAAATGGATATTTTAAATCAAAGTTGACATAAACAGTAGCATTTTCATGAATAAATAAATAAAAAAAACTATAGAGATTCATTTTTCCTACTTTTGATAATTATTCATTTCATTACCTTCAAGATATTTCTGCACTAGATTTATAGAAAAAATACTACAACTAGGAAAAACTGGATATTTTACTAATAAGTCTGTAAAACAATTATTTACTTATTTCCAACTGAACAAATTTGGTTAAAAATTTATTTATATGTTCAAGGTATGTAGTATTAATTTACAATGTTACCAAGTCCTGTCCAACAATATTTTTAATGCCTATATTTTTTAATATTTCAAAAAAGAAATTTAAAAAAAATGATATCAAAAATCTAATTCTATTATGTATTATATTTTAATTTAGATTTAGATACAAATGTTTAAATCTAAATATTGGCCTTTTTTATTTAATATTATTATAATAACTTTGAAACTTTGCCCTTGTTCTGATATTCAGAGAGAAAAAAACATGTGTGAATAATAATTAATACCATAAATTAATAATATGTATTTTATTCTGACAATATTCAACGGATATTTTTATCAACATTTTTTTAAATTAAAATGATTTTATTGCATGATAAAAAAGGTAAAAGAAAGGACAGCGCTTTTCTGTCACGATAAATGAATTGAACTAATAAAATAATTTTACAATACAAGAAACATAGTGTTTATTTATTTATTCAATAAACACGCCTATACAGGCTTTTCATAAAAAGAATACAAAACATATTTGGAAATAAATAATAAAAGTATAAATCCAAACTAATTATAGCTCTATAATTTTATAGTGTAAAACATGACAAAAACCTTAATTGCAAAAATAGAATTAACAAAAAAGACGAGAAGCCCAACCAAGTTTTTTTGAAACACTGAATGAACGGGTGGTGGCCCAGTGGGTAGCGTCGCGGTCTCTGAGTCCAGAGATCGTCGGTTCGAATCCCCACTTTGACCCGACTCGATTCCTATTTTCAAGCACAAGCCGCTTAGGCTTTATTGAAACTAGTATTTACAAATTGAAATATGTGCAAATATCATAAGATTGCATAAATTTCTAGTCATAATTTTTTTTTTTTTTTTAAATCTGAATTTTTTTTATATTTATGGTAGGTTTAAATTTTAAAAAAAGGACTCATCAATCTGGACAAAAATCTAATCATAATTCAGTCATTCTTTCAAAGGTATACCTTCGTTACATATATACGGTAATTCAAATATATCCTTACATTACAACAGCCTTAATCAGATAACTGGGCACAAAGTTCTCCTTGGATGAGTGTTGTTATATGCTGTCGTAACTGTTAGGGTTGGGGTTCGGACCTGGCCCGGGGCTGGCACTCTGTGCCGGAGGCTTGAAGCCATTCATTACAAATGCTATTCCATCCTAAAATAAACAAATGTAATATTTTATACAAGGATACATACACAGGAATTAGATCTGAGGAATTAAATAATATAAGTCATTTTTTATTGGATTGTTGGATTATACAGGGTGTAACAAAACTCGATGTACAAGCGGAAAACCAGTGAATCTACATAATATTTGGAGTCGATTTTATAGAATTTTTTTTTTTATTTGACCCTTAGTTTCGAGAAAATTGAGTACGTAGTTGATTTTTTTTTCGATATTTTTTTGCTAATTGTTATCAAATATCATGTATTTAGTCAAATTAATACTATCCATAGAGAAAACAAAATTAAAAAACGCGTTTTAATAAGAATTTAAGCAATTTTACTTAATCTGCCATACTTATGAAAACTTTTGTGAGAAGAAAAAAAAAAATTCTTTAGCTCAGATTAAAAAGGTATATTACACAATCGTCTCCAAATACGATGTAGATTCACCAGTTTTCGGGTTGTACATCGAGTTTTGTTACACACGTATAGAAATAATTGGGCACTAGGAGCTTAAGAAAAACAGCCAGACAGACACAAGTGGAGACGTTTCTCAGAGGTTAGAGGCAAAGGCATTTTTTTAAACCAGAACTTTCAATGGATTGATGAACAAAGGAAGAATTCATTATTTCTATTGAAGTTCCTTTGGAAATGTTATGTTGGTGATGTAATAGCGCATTAAACTAGCGAAAGCCTCCAGTTTTTAATGAAATAATGCGCAGAAAATGTTGTAAGTCCTTTGTCGACATTGGATTATTTTATAATTAAAAGACAATTTAGTTAATTGAATTCAATATAGATGTATGTATTAGCACCGCCACAGAGGTGCTAAGCAGTGCATTGCATTCGATTTAAGAAATTCCTTTCTATAACATGTACGAGTATAATAATTTCTTTTTATAATATAACGTCCCCTCATTATTAATTAATCATTATTATTATTAATACCTTGACGAGGTTGGGCAGTTCCCGCCAGAAAGTCAAGTTGGGGATGATCTCTATGCCCTGGGCGCCGATGAGGAAGCGTTTCACCAGGCAGATTTAGAAAAAAAGTATTGCAACCTTGTTTTAGTAAGAGGTATATTGACTTCGGGGAGTAGAAAGTCAGCAGCTGAAATGTCAAAAATATGAGATTTATTCTTGAAATCATATTTATTTACAGTTGTCATATTAACAAGTATATAACCCACAGAAGATAGAGCTCAGTGGAGAAGGAGATGCCAATCCTTGCTGCAAACCATCTACTCTGGCTTATCCACATTCAATGGTGCATACCACAAGACAGACTAGGTGGAAAATTCATTTTTAATTAAGCAATTTTTGTATTTTACGAAAATATTTGCTGCTTTCTCATTTGTAACTACAGTCGTTTTTATTGGGTGATGAGAAAATATTTATTTGTAAGAGGGAGACATGGTCCTTACGGAAGATGATATTTGGTGGGCTAGTGAGTTATTATATAATTGTGGCTTGTGATCTTGGCCTAAACGCATCACCTTGTCCTAAATTGATTGCATTATTGTGATTTAGAAAAAGTATTGCAACCTTGTTTTAGTAAGAGGTTATTGACTTGATTGTTTCATTTGGTGGTGCACACAACTTATATCTATTAAAGGCTATCAAATTAATAAGAGTTATTAAAAAACTTATATTATGTATCAGTATTTCCTTACCGCATGATCAGGTCCCGGATCTGTGATGACCAGGCTGTTACCTTCTTTAACGCAAACTAGTAAAATGGTTGTCGTTCTGTAAAAAGAAAAAGAAACTAATAAAACGAGCAGGAATGTGTTATAATTAACCTACCCACATATTACTTATGTGCTGAAGAAACCCGAATTAAATTTTCCTCCAAAAGAGAGAAAACTTGCCCAGCTCCCACAAGTTTATGTATAGATGTACAAGTGACCTTTCTAGTCAAATTTTGGTATAAAACGACTTGAAACGTGACATCACACGGGCCGTACCCGTACAAAACTATTTAAAAATCATTTTAGATGGTGGAAAACTTAAAAACACTTTTATTATTTTTTCACTTCTATTAAAACATAGATAAAGATATTTGAATCGAGAAATTCATAATTATAAGTAATAACAGCTATAAACACGGATTAAAATGTCATTTTATCATTTCATGGCATTTCATCTATAGCTACCAACTGTAAATAAATTTGGGTCAAAATGGTGTTTTTTTTTCGATCTTTTCTGATTTGTATATATTACATCAGTAGCCGCTATTTTTTTGGCAGCTGATATGCCGATGGGTTAATCATATCCATTTCATAACTACTATCCAAATTATTTTTATCACTTATTTTGTCTGTATTTTGTTCATAATAAATGACGTTCATCCATCTTCCTCATCCGTATCTTACAGTGCATAAGACAGGAATAAAAGATGATCAGTACCAGTCCAAAATACAATATAAAAGTGTTTTGAATAGAAGTATAACGTATTAATTACGTGGGAGACATCTATTGAAAAAAAATATTGTAGTACTTCCAATAAACAGAGAACACAAAAAAATTTTTGCTCTTTAAACAGGATCAAAATAACAGGTACCTATTTTATTTGCTACAAATATTTCATATGTGATATACCTTGCACTGGCACTAAAGCCATAAGACTAAACATCTTACCTTTATGTAAAAATTATCAAGATATATTATAGTTCCAGGCGCTTAAGAAAGCCAATGCTGATAGGGTGACCATATTGTGAGAATATAAAGTTTTATATTAAACATTTGATTTTAATTTACGATGTGCAATCAAAGAACGTTTTAAACAAAATAATTCATTTATTCCTTTAAGAGGATAGCAGGTCACGTGACCAAACCCGCTTCCCCATATATAACAATTATTGCAGATACATTAGGAATAATGTGATTTTGTTGTTTCTCTGCTTAATTTTTTTTATACAATTGATATACTACATAAGTACATTCAAATTAATCTAAATTAGCAATTCCTTACTATTTAACGGAAAAAGCCTATAAATATTTACATTCTAATTAAATATATTCACGTTTTGCTATCATATGGAAAACTGTAAAAAAAACATATTTTAGTGTAATATTGCAACATCAGAAAAAAGAACAGATTATAATAAAAAACGGTTTTGTATAGTAAAAAGTCAGTATACAATTGTTAATATAAAAAATATCAAGTAAAAGTAATCAAAAAGAAAAAAAACTATTCATTTTCTTTAATTTTTAATTTAAAAAATTTAACATGTAAAAGGTACTTGTACCGTAAATAATTGAATAAATAAATATAGTCACCTGGTTTTTCTGGCTTGATTTTCGCGGGAAAAATTTTGAACCAATCAGGCCATGCGATTTTAAGAACACATTTAAATAACTTCATATTACACATAATATTTGTTTATGTGTTAGTATTGGCTTTCTTATCTGCCGACAACTATAAATTTGGTGTGGCAATACAGTGTCCTGCAACATTAGGTGCGGACAAAGTAGCAAATTTGCTTTTCAAGTAATGTAAAAATATTATATCCACTTACACAGCTAGATCCTTAGAATAGACTATTGAGTTCCCCTTTCACCGGACACGAACGTTACAGTATCTATGGAACCGAGGTCATAATAACCAGAATCTGAGCCTTTGTATATTGTATCATTATCCTTATTGAACTGAATTTTCCGCGAACAGATCTGAAAAAAAATTTTATGAAATAATTATTTTTTTCAATGATCATATCGTATTTCGCATCCAATTTTCTTTTTCCTCAATACGCTAATGATGGTAAGGGGGTAGTTTAGTTTAAAATATTCAATCGGTAAATATTAGAGTGATGGCATAAAAAGCTACAGAATTGGTATCGTGGCTTGAGCCAAGTGAGTTACTAATATTGTTTATGTTCGACATAGGTACCTAGAACTAGAAGGAATTTATTTTTTTAAATTAAGATCGTTCTCCACCTGGCCCATTGTATGGGCCACTTCTATATCTATCCTTTTCTAACACCGCTGATATTTCTCGGTTGAATATTTCTACAAACTACTCCAATTATGTTACAGTACCTAAATGTACCAAAATGTCACATGGCAAGTTCTAAAACAAATCGGCAGTGTACCTAAACTTCGTGCAACTCTATAAATATTAAAAATACAGCACACTTCTTTTTAAAAGTGGTAATGAGATTTTTTATATCGAAAAGTGAACTTGGTATAAAACGACTTGAAACGTGACATCCACCACGGGCCGTACCCGTACAAAACAA
Organism: Micrasema minimum; assembly: GCA_022494985.1. NCBI lineage: Eukaryota > Metazoa > Arthropoda > Insecta > Trichoptera > Brachycentridae > Micrasema > Micrasema minimum. The sequence goes on along the minus strand of JAGVSP010000120.1, from coordinate 55,131 downwards.
TTTAAAAAATCATTTAGATGGTGGAAAACTTAAAAAAACTTTTATTATTTTTTCACTTCTATTAAAACATAGATAAAGATATTGTGAATCGAGAAATTCATAATTATTAAGTAATAAACAGCTATAAACACGGATTAAAATGTCATTTTTCCATTTCATGGCATTTTCATCTATAGCTACCAACTGTAAAATAAATTTGGGTCAAAATGGTGTTTTTTTTTTTATCTTTTCTGATTTGTATATAACATCAGTAGCCGCTATTTTTTTGGCAGCTGATATGCCGATGGGTTAATCATATCCATTTCATAACTACTATCCAAATTATTTTTATCACTTATTTTGTCTGTATTTTGTTCATAATAAATGACGTTTCATCCATCTTCCTCATCCGTATCTTACAGTGCATAAGACAGGAATAAAAGATGATCAGTACCAGTCCAAAATACAATATAAAAGTGTTTTGAATAGAAGTATAACGTATTAATTACGTGGGAGACATCTATTGAAAAAAAATATTGTATACTTCCAATAAACAGAGAACACAAAAAAAATTTGCTCTTTAAACAGGATCAAAATAACAGGTACCTATTTTATTTGCTACAAATATTTCATATGTGATACCTTGCACTGGCACTAAAGCCATAAGACTAAACATCTTACCTTTATGTAAAAATTATCAAGATATATTATAGTTCCAGGCGCTTAAGAAAGCCAATGCTGATAGGGTGACCATATTGTGAGAATATAAAAATTTTTTATATTAAACATTTGATTTTAATTTACGATGTGCAATCAAAGAACGTTTTAAACAAAATAATTCATTTATTCCTTTAAGAGGATAGCAGGTCACGTGACCAAACCCGCTTCCCCATATATAACAATTATTGCAGATACATTAGGAATAATGTGATTTTGTTGTTTTCTGCTTAATTTTTATACAATTGATATACTACATAAGTACATTCAAATTAATCTAAATTAGCAATTCCTTACTATTTAACGGAAAAAGCCTATAAATATTTACATTCTAATTAAATATATTCACGTTTTGCTATCATATGGAAAACTGTAAAAAACATATTTTAGTGTAATATTGCAACATCAGAAAAAAGAACAGATTATAATAAAAAAAACGGTTTTGTATAGTAAAAAGTCAGTATACAATTGTTAATATAAAAAATATCAAGTAAAAGTAATCAAAAAGAAAAAAACTATTCATTTTCTTTAATTTTAAATTAAAAAATTTAACATGTAAAAGGTACTTGTACCGTAAATAATTGAATAAATAAATATAGTCACCGTGGTTTTTCTGGCTTGATTTTCGCGGGAAAAATTTTGAACCAATCAGGCCATGCGATTTTAAGAACACATTTAAATAACTTCATATTACACATAATATTTGTTTATGTGTTAGTATTGGCTTTCTTATCTGCCGACAACTATAAATTTGGTGTGGCAATACAGTGTCCTGCAACATTAGGTGCGGACAAAGTAGCAAATTTGCTTTTCAAGTAATGTAAAAATATTATATCCACTTACACAGCTAGATCCTTAGAATAGACTATTGAGTTCCCCTTTTCACCGGACACGAACGTTACAGTATCTATGGAACCGAGGTCATAATAACCAGAATCTGAGCCTTTGTATATTGTATCATTATCCTTATTGAACTGAATTTTCCGCGAACAGATCTGAAAAAAAATTTATGAAATAATTATTTTTTTCAATGATCATATCGTATTTCGCATCCAATTTTCTTTTTCCTCAATACGCTAATGATGGTAAGGGGGGTAGTTTAGGAAATATTCAATCGGTAAATATTAGAGTGATGGCAATAAAAAGCTACAGAATTGGTATCGTGGCTTGAGCCAAGTGAGTTACTAATATTGTTTATGTTCGACATAGGTACCTAGAACTAGAAGGAATTTATTTTTTTTTAATTAAGATCGTTCTCCACCTGGCCCATTGTATGGGCCACTTCTATATCTATCCTTTTCTAACACCGCTGATATTTCTCGGTTGAATATTTCTACAAACTACTCCAATTATGTTACAGTACCTAAATGTACCAAAATGTCACATGGCAAGTTCTAAAACAAATCGGCAGTGTACCTAAACTTCGTGCAACTCTATAAATATTAAAAATACAGCACACTTCTTTTTAAAAGTGGTAATTAATCATTAGTCATCGTGAGATTTTTTATATCGAAACAAAATATTGCTATATTACTATTTGTAGGTAGTTTTGCGTCTTAAAAATTGTATTCTCACCGATGATAATGTGCACCCATTCTTCGTACTGTCGTTGAAGGGAAACTTCACAGCTTTACACGGATGGAAATAAAAAAATATCATGTCCCAGCCGTTATTATCAACTGTGGGTTTACCCATTGAAGTGGTAAAAAAATTATTATCATTAGAGTTTGAGAGATCAACAACTGTGCCATTTTCATATTCGCACCGACATGGCCCTTTTTTAACGCAAGTTTCTGAATTTGCCGAAACTAAACAAATGTACAAAAGTAAACATTGCAATATCGTTTGGATTCTAACTACCGAATTAAAATACGCCATATTTCAGCAAAAAATACCAAAACCAAAACTGACAATCCCGACAATGACAAGAATGACAATGAATGACAGTAGTGAAATAAAGGTTTAGTAACCAAACAATATAAAAATATAGGTAGCCAACTTTTTGTTAGTACTTACTTAGAGTTTGTTTGACTATGGTGATTAGTAAAATTTCTGCCAGCTGCCAACACTGAACACGCAATTGTCAGAATTTTGACGTTTCAAGAAAGTGGTATTCTCTTTGCGTGTCGTTTATTACTTTTCAGTTATTCGATATTTACTTACTAAAATTTAAACAATCAATGTAATTTTTTAAAATTGATTAATTGGATAAAGATTTTTTCTAATTGTATAAAAATGACTGAATATGACAAAAACAGAGGAAAGAAAAAGTTTTTTCCTTCTCCAAAGGTAAAAAGTGAACCTCAAATCTAAATAATACCTTCTACCTAGGCTTCTCTTGGTACATAATATTGTAATGGATTTCCCTAATTCGCTCTATAAATCTAGTTCTTTGTTGAACATAATTGTGCTTAATTAAGCTTTTTTTTCTTTAATTATAAATCTTTCTATAATTGAACAATATGTTCTTAACGTCCATATTATTTTTTCATAATATCAAAGCAAGACATTTAGAGATTATTGACTGGACGATCGATATTTCAATAATATTCTCTGCAGGAAAAAGAGCCCACTCTCCGGCGGCCGATGATCCTGGTGAAGAACGACCGAGAGTCGGAGCGGGAGAAGCTGCAGAGGGAGAGGGTGACCCTGGCTGAGAAGCAGCAGCCGCAGCCGGTGATCCTCATCAAGCCCCGAGAGCCTTCAGCCGCCAAGGAGCTAGACGCTGCCCGGCCGCACAGCCCCAGGAAGCCCAGCGAGGCCGACGTAGAGATAGATTCGCAGATCATTCACCCGACCAAAATAGCACAGAATGAAAACAAGGATAAGAAAAAACCGCCGAGTAATAATTAAAACCCTTGTTCTAAAAAATCAATAGTCCAAATGTTTCCATTTTCTTTTTATTCGATTTTATCATTCGCTGCCTATGGTTCTATACAACTCCTTTGTACAAATATTTCTAAAAAAATCATGTACCTCAAATTCATTGGTAAAGATACAGTATTTGTGTAAAAACAGCAATTTTCTGTAACAACAAAAACCACAAATGTCTAAATATTGTCTAAAAACAAAAAAGGAACATAAAAATTGTGTGAAATAAAGATATATCTAATATTCATAAAAATATTTTTAATACGTACAAAGCGCTAAGAGTATATCAATAATTTTGAATTACAAAAATAAGTGTATAAAACAGACAATGAAATCATGATATTCAGTTCAAACGCTCCCCTGAATGACATTTGAAGTTTTTAGAACAAGGTCTCCAATTATAATATAACCCCCGTGGCCCGTATGGAATAACAGAAAGTGTGTTATGAGATAATGGTTGTTAAAAATTTCTTACAGACATAAATTAGTTCAACTCATCAACATTCCAAAATGTGTAATGCCATTCATTAATTTTTATTTGGCATAATATAAAAACAATTTTTGGTTAGCATATAATATATGAATACATGGCGCACAACTTGAACAGGTTAATGGTAAAGCAGCATTAACACTATAATGCTGTTATTCCAGGTAGGGACCCAATTATTATTGATTTATGTGGTAATCACTCATCTGGGCTAAAGTTTTGAAAACCCGCAGAGGATCAGAAATCTATTGAGGTTTTAAGTTTTAACCCATTTGCGCTATCTGTACCCAATCGGGTACACTGGATTATTTGATCTCAACACCACTCTAGATACAACTTAATGTACCCAAGGTTGGAAAAGTGGGAGAATATTCCCTGATAAATGTTTTTTATTCTTCATTTTAGTTCCTGAAGTAAACTTGTTAATTCCACCTACTCCTATGCCGTATCCAATGAAATTAATAGATGAAAACCATGAATTCAATTCAACTGTAGCTGAATATTTGCAAGATTCGAATACTGGATTCTTAGTAGTTGGAGTTATAGGTATGACAAACAATAATAACTTAAAATATTTACTTACATCTTCACTGAACAAATCAATTGTGTAAATGCCAAGCATTCAAGATTTAATTTGTTTGAATTATAACGATGACTGTAAAAAATGTGCAATACATACATCAAAATATTCATCAGATTTTGTATATTTTTTTGTGTGAACTTAGTGGATATTTTATTTTTTTATTGTTTTTTTTACGCCTATTGGGCTTTTACATAGACATTTTTAAATGATTACACAGTAGGTAGCTATTCATTACCGCAGAGATGGCATCCAGACACTGTTATATAGTCTTCAACTTTAAGTATGTAGTTAAAAAGGCAAAAGATGTATGAATATTTCAATTCACAAGAGACGCTCGTGACTTTCAAATACTTACTGTATTTTTCTTACGAAGGCAGTAATGTTTGATTAACATTAGAAACGTTGTTTTATTATTCGATCATCATCATCATTCTATATCCACTCCATAGGGAGTTCATAGGAGCATATAGATTCCACAAACTGCCTCCAAGCCAAGCGATCGGCCGCCAGTTCCCGCGTATCCTCTTAAGTCAGGTTCACACCTCGTAGTTCTGACGTAAACTTCCAAGAATTGTCTACAGTCTACATTAAAATTATTATCAATAGTTGAACATCCATAGCTTCCTTTAAAAACCAGTTATAATATTTTTTTGTTTCTGTTCTGCTTAGGTTCTCAAGGCGTAGGAAAATCTACAATTCTCAATATCCTAGCTCATGGACATAACATAAACAACATTGGTGAAAGAATCCTAAAATCCCACATTGATGATTCCTATAACTCTAATTTAGGGGAGTCAGATAACTCTCAATTTGGCCACTTAGAAGCGTCTGGATATAAATCCCTAGATGATGAACTGAAATCTCTCATAATAGAGCCGTCAAGTAAAAAAGATGATGTTAATATTCCATCGGATGATTCCATGGTGTTTAAATGTCAAAATATGGACCAAATAGAAAGGGGAGAACCATGTACATCAGGTATTTAATTTTTTCCCAATAAATAATTTTTTAAGCATTTAAATTTTTTATTAAAGTACTCTCTCTTTGGATGGGTAGTTGAGTCCCAGTAAGGCAATAATGATTAATTTCATCATCATCATTGTTCCGGTCAAGTCCCTTAGTTTTGACAGTAAATAAGTGTGTTTTTATGGTATTTAAAACTCTTTATTGTAAAAATCTTGTTCCCAAAGGAAATTTAGGTCTTAACTGGTTAAATATTCTTCATCATTATTGAGATTTCTATTGGCGTAGGTATAAAGAAAGCAAAATATTATATAAAAATTACTATTTATTCATTTATAAATTGGCATTCTTATTTTGCTTTAGGGATTGACGTTTACGTGTCCGACTCCCGCGTTATATTCCTCGACACTGCTGCTTCAGGGGGCTGCGGGCTGTCCAGACCAGGGGGGCCCCCTGGGGCGCCGGGAGGGGGCAGGTCCGCCGGTGGGGGCGCGGGGCTGGAGGCCGCATTATGATAGTATTAACCATCATCAACAATCTATTTCCGCTTCCTATGTAGAGCATACGAATTCCGCAAACTGCCTCCAAGCTTAGCCCCCAGTACTCGTGTATATTAACCATAATGTATGAAATTATTATTTGTAGTTTTTTGTCCTGGATGAATGTAACAGTGAATGATTTTAAATTGCAAGTGATTAGGCCAATGAGTTTATGAATTATGCAATTTACGATTCATTCGTATTTTTTGGTTAACCACTAAAAGTACATTTTTAAATCCTCACAATGCTACTAATGGACGAATACCGTACTATCGTGTAGTACGACTTGTTCATTTGTAGTATTTTTGGGTGAGAACCAAACGTGTTTACAGTGGTTTTCTCAAAAGTGCTGATTTCAAAATTACTTAATCTTATTAGCAATTACCAATTTAGCAATATAGCAATTACCATGTATGTTATGTGTTTTACAAGAAACATTGTTTTCTAACTAACTAACTAACCATCACGCCATTTCCCTGAGGGGGTTGGCAGAGAGAATAGAACGCCACACCACTCTGTCCTGGCACACTTCTCTTGCTTCCTCCACATTCATACATCTTCTCATGCACGCACGTCGATTATTCCAACTTCTTACATGCCCACTTTCAAGCACTTGTTTTACTTGATCATGCCATGTCTTTCTCGGCCTTCCTCGATTTCTACATCCAGGCACAGTCGCATCATATATTTTTTTGGCCGTTCTTTCATCATCCATTCGCTCTACATGACCGAACCATTGTAAAATACTCTGCTCTAATTTCGACATTTGTACACCTATCATACATAGTCTTACCGTACATTCGCCTGAGAGATCGCATTTCAACTGCATTCAATCTACTTTCGTCCTTCTTTTTCCAACACCACGCTTCACTACCATACATAAGGGTTGGTACCAGAACTCCATTATGAACTGCCAAAAAAAACTTGAGTTAGCAGTTTTCTTTAAAATCTAAATTTGAGATTAACAAGTTATATTTTTTTTTTGTCATGCTGAATTTTTTTTTCTTCTAGGTTCATCCAATCAGCAGAAATGGTGAAACCCGCAATACCTGCAGCTTCCAACTCAAACCCCACACCCAACCATCTTAGTTCCAACACTTCTTCCACATCCGAGTCGGGAGATTCTCAAGTCCACCGAGAATACTACCCCCACTTACTTTTCCTACAAAACAAATGTTCAGCCGAGGATTTCAAGCCGACTTCCATCAGCATGATGCAGGAAATGTACCGGAGAGCCTTCCACAAGTCCAAAATGCATATTGAGAGTGGAATGTACATGTACGATCATGACTCTAGTGATGATTCCATTTCTATAGATGGATTGTTTCACAATTTAAACACAATGAGATGTGGGAATCCAGTTAATCTATTTCTCTTGCCTTCTGTCCATGAAAATTATGGTAAGAATGCAATACTTGTTAAATATGTAGCTTTAAAAATAGCCAATAAGATCACGAGATATTTATTCGTATTTTTGAATGCATAGTACATATTTACAAATTGACGTAAATATCATAAAATTGCACAGATTTCTTTATAACTCAAAAAAAAAAAAAAAAATTTTTGAGATGTAAAAAAAGTTTATCCTAATAATTATGATAAAAAAAAATTATGCGAAAAATGTTCTTTTAGGTTGTCATGCCATATTTTCGAAAGCATTGATAGACAATAAATAGTCTTTGGGCAGATATCAACAAATCATATCCGTCTTAGACTGTGGCATTCCAAAATGTCAAAAAAAATAACTATCCAAAAAATGTTTCGAGTAATCCTTATTTGAAAACACGTATAATATTTTGAATTTATAATTTCAGAGAATAGTGGTGTCTACAGAGGACATCCTACAGTAGAAGAATTAGCCAGAAGGCTAAGATGGCAAGTTTTCGGTGTCACTAGAAACCAAATTACTAACGTCCAACTAAATGAACGCACTTGGCTTCAGTACTGCAACAAGGCTTGGGATAATATTAGAAAGAGTACTTTCTTCATTGAATATGGAAGGTTGCTTCCGTGAACATTAGAGTAGAATGTCTGGCGAATCTAAAAAGGTTTCTCCTATTCTAATGAAGAAATCTACACTCAATCTTGTTAAGATCGAATATGTTCGACGCTGAGGACTTAATTTACAAGTGGACATGTTATCTCATGATGATAAATGGTAATTACCAACTACCAACCAATCCTTAAAACATAACGTGCAGCATCTGTAAATGTCTGTTAACAAAAAAATGACATTATTATGTATTTTAAAAGCAATAAAATGCATAAAAAACAGTATAGTATTTTATTTTTCATTTTGTGAGTTTACATTACAATTCTTGCATATAAGGAAACATAACTGTTGTAAAATTAGACAAATAAAAATAGCTATTGTGATATTTCAACAGTAAAAAGATAAATTTAGACTTAAATTATCGATTTGGCACTTTACATACCTTCTATTCGATTGATGTAATAGCTACTTGTGTTTCTTTAGTTAACTCGTCCTATTTAAGAGTATCCATTCTAAAGATACTCGGAACTTACCGGTAAACAGCCGGAAGAAGTGGATGCCTCCGAGCTTCGGGGTGCTTGTACGCATGTTGATATACACTCGCAAGTCTCCAGTGTTCTGGGTATCCAGTTGTATCTCTCCATCTACTGAATGGGGGAGCTAAGGTCGGTATTGCGTAAGACTTCTTACTATACGGATCTCTCATCTTTGGTATCCTGAACATGGTCTTAGTGTTACCGCTTGAAATCTCACAATGTTTTCCATCGCTGCTTGTTGAATTTGGATTCCCTGCCTTGAAAGCCATTTTGTAGTCTGGTTTTTTGTGATCACTCGTAATTTGATCATGATTTGTATTATGTTCATCGCATGCGACACAAGGTCGAGCGTTCCTACCGCTTTTGGCTGATGATTTCATATATTCCTGACTGCTGCAAGAAATGCTTTCTTTTGAATTTACGGAACTCATTTTTGACGTTTTTGGAGAACTTTGGCACATTTTATTCTTTTGGAAAGACTCTATTGAGCTCCTGTTGTTATTAACACTGTCTAAAATCTTATTGCTTTTGTGACTTTTATCATCCTGTTTATGTTTTTCTACAACCATGTTTTCTTTTGCATTATTTTTCAAATTTGATACTTCAGACCACGCATTTTTTATTGGCCTCTCATTTTCTAAACTCTCATTCTTCTTAGATTTCCTAGAGCTATGTGATGACCGCCTGTCGGGGGTTCCACAGCCATGAATACCATCGCAGGATCCACTCTTAATTCGCTTTTCGCTTTGGGCTCGTCCTTCCTTTTTATCAAAATTAGAGTTTTTATTTTCCTTTTTACTAGAATTATGGTCGACGCTTGGAGATCTTTGTTTCTCGTATCGGGAATGTTGCTCACATCTCGGTACATCACAAGCCTCTTTGTTTCTGTACTTGGACATGTCTTTTTCAAAACTCGGGACAACACGATCGCTTCCTGAGCTCTCTGACAGAACATTGTGAGAAAATATAGCATTGGATCTTCCTGTCTCTGTTATTGGATCTTGATTTGGTGAGTGGACCATAGCAAATACAGCTGGCGCCTTAGAACCGTTAGAACCATCTATACGTTTAGGCCGTTTTGGTTCATCTCGCGGATCTTTTGTTCTGTAGTCCCAACAGATAGCGAGATCCATTGCCGTTGTATTCTTTAGTGAGACGTTTTGCTCTGCCCCAGAAGTTGCAGGTCTGACCACGAGAATACGATCTAGATCGTGTTTGTTATGTAATCCTCCACTTGTAACAGGGCGATGCTCATCGGGGAAGGATCCCTTCCATGCTGAAGAATATGGTTTAATATCAATATCTTTTCCTGTTCCTTTAACTAGTTTCCGACTGTGTTTGGCCGCCATTGCGTCTGGTAAAGGATGATGTAATAGATTGTCCATGTGCATTCTGCGAGCGTAGTGGAATCCAGTTATACCATCAACCACTGGTAAAGGTACAATGTCTTTATTATTATTTGGTGAGTTATTATATCTAGTAGCTTTCTCTAGCATTTTGCTACTTTCTCTAGCTTTGTATCTGTCGATTTCTTCCTCTATTTCTGCTCCATCTGTCAATTCTTCTAGTACTTTATCTTTGGAGAACAACGGGGGAACATAGACTTTCTTTTTTGGATCAGTCAAACAGCCGGGTTGATATTCTTTAACTTGAAAATCTTTTGTTTCCTGCACAAAATGTATTGATTTATAAATATTATGCTGTTTACAATATCACAATGTGAATATTTCTTTCTTATTACGTAGGTGCACAATGTCTACATACTCGTAAAAATAAAAAATAAACTAGTGCGCTTACCCTTAACTTTTGAGGTAATCATGTATGCAGAATTTATTCCTAGACAGAAAAAATAATAAGGTTGTGATTCATAAAATCATGCACAGTTGAATTATAAATGAAACTGCAAAATAAAGTTTTTATCTTATTTTATTTTGGTGAGTTGTAGTGTAAAAACAATATTCCAAAATCATATTTCATAATAAATCATTCAGTACTCTGCAAAAAAGGAAAGAAATTAAAAAAATCAGATATGCAGTGCTGTTATTTCACAAAAAAAAATTAAGTAGGTAAAAGTAAAATGTAAAGAACATTATAAAGTTTTTTTGTGTTGGTCACGTATTTTCGTGACGTGATATTTCAAATATTCCATTCTATTGGATAAGACAAAGCCTATATTAAAATTTGCACATAGATCAATTTTTGTTTATCCTTGGTCATGCCATGTCTTTCTCGGCCTTCCGCGGCTTCTACATCCAGGCACACTTGCATTTAAATTTATTTTAGCCGTTCTTTCATCACTCATTCGCTCCACATGACCAAACCATCGTAAAAGCCTTTTCTTAATTTTGTCGATAATGCTTATCTCAGCCTTGCACTCTGCTCTAATTTCGACATTTGTACACCTATCATACATATATATCATATCACATCACAATACATACACCTATCATATCGCAATCTAAAATACCCATATTTGTTTACATTGTGATTTATGCAGACAAAATTTGTGCAGTGCTTTTTCAAAAAAATTACGTATTATGATACACTTGTGCAGAGAGCATTGGTTTACTAAAACAATAATTTACTTTAAAATTAAAACTACTGTAAATAATGCTATATGCTAACCAGGAATCAAACTCGAGATCCTGTACACATCAGAGCAAACTAGTCAAATAACAAGTATAAAAGTTTTCATTTACTTAGAAGCCCATAGTTGAAATATTTGTAAATAAACGCTTCTTTTCATTGTATAACAATTAATAAACCTTCCTATCTGGCTTGTTAAAAATACCTATAACACATTCTAGTGTATACTTCCATAATTCATCTTATTTTCTACTCAATATAATAGATTTCCAACCACCTACCTCTTCTGCTGGTTCTGGATTTGTTACATCTAGGATTTTAGGCTTTTCGCTAAATTTTGAGCAGATTTTGGAAGCCAGTCCAAGTATCTTCCCGGAGGAGGTTCCTTAGTTAATTCACTGGCTGAAATTAAAATGAGTGGATTTAACAAAATAAATCATTCCTGTTACAAAAAACTGTCTATTGCACATGCACAGGTCAAATTTTATTCATTTTATATAGAATACAACATGATATAATGCACTTTTTCATTTCGATTTCCAAAGCATTATCGGAGAAATTAGTTTTAACACCTCTGTGGCGATTCTAAAACATTAGTAACATTACATTTTATTTAATCAACCATCTTTTACGTACAAAATAATCCAATATCAAGAAGTAGAAAAAATTCTCCACATTTTGTCATTAAAATTTTCATTATGAAATTAAACAACTTTTGTTTTAAAACTACTTTTTTATTATTTAATTATCCAACCGGTTTCGGAGATACTACTCCTTCATCAGGGATTTTGTATAAAAATAAACTAAAATAAACTCATACCGAAACCGGTTGGATAATTAAATAATAAAAAAGTAGTTTAAAACAAAAGTTGTTTAATTTCATAATTATGGAAAACTACAAAGTGAGTGCTACAAACATTGAGTTAAAATTAAAATTTTCCGCTAGTTAAATGCGCTGTTGCATCACCGTTCCAAAATAACTTTAGCACAGTACTTGAAGAAACAAAGAAGTTTGGGAAGGGAATACGATTATCTAAAGTCTGTTTATAGAGTCAAATCAGTAACCATTTAGGTAAAATGATCTCAACAGTAAACATATGCAACAACTAGGCGGCCTCCGTAGCGTAATGGCTAAGACGCTTGACTCACGATACGGAGGTTCCGGGTTCGATTCCCGGTGAGAACTCAAAAAAATCAAAAGTGATTTTTCTCAAGCCTGGGTGTTTGTGACGTTGTTCCCCTCTGTAATTGGGCCTCCTGGCTGTTAAGGTGGTTAAAAAAAAAAAAAAAAAAAAACAAAAAACTACCTAACTACAGTCAATATTTTTTATAAGTGTCTTGACTAAGTTATGATCGCACTGAAGACAAATTCTGGTGATTAAATTGACCATTGATCGTTATCGCACTACTGAGCATATACCTACCACTTGCATTATTACTGTGATTCCAGGCTTATGAAATATGTTTTTATTTCCCTCATTATTATGACCTTAGTTTGCGATAGATTTGTTATTATACATTTTGTAATAATTTTGTAAACATTTTCAAAAAACGTAGAAAATAATGAAACTGAAAACTATTGTCAAAAAGTAACATAATCTGAGTTAATAGCTGTTTAAACTATTATTTTAGTTCAAAGTTTCTACTCTTGGGTTGAACATTTCTATAAACTGCCAAAGTATACTAATCACGGATTATCTTAATTCAACCCTCCAATGCTATTCTAAAGCTTGCAATACACTTAGGGCGAAATACTACGCCAAAATCGGTTAAAGCGTGTAAAATTTCTGACAAGTACACTCCGACATGCCGACAATTTAATATCTAAGCGATAGAAGAAAAAGTTAGAAAATTGTGATTTTCACCAACCTTTGGCCAATTGACGAGGGCCCTAAATGCCATTTTTTGCACTTTGTAAGAAAAAAAAATGTACAATTTGTTACAATACATGAATTATACTAGTACTACTTTCCTTATCCTGTAGTTATGTATGTAAAAATATTAATTTGAAAACTACGAAAAATTTTTTGCATTTGGACTTCGCAGATTAAAAAAGAAAATAATCCTTATAAGATGTTTTTCCTATATGGTTTAACAAAACTCGATGTAGCAAGCGGGAAACCAGTGAATCTACATAATATTTGGAGGTCGATTTTTGTAGACTAAAATTTTTTGATTTGACCCTTAGTAATACGAGAAAATTTAGTACGAAGTGGTGAAATTTTTTTTCGATTTTTATTTATGAAAATTATTATCAAATATCACGTTTTACTCAAATTAATACTATCCATAAAAAAAACAAGATTAAAAAACCCGGTTTTGTAATAATTTTGAGCAATTTTACATAATCTGTGCCATAACTTATGAAAACTTTTGTGAGAAGAAATGAAAAAATTTTTTCATTCTCAATTATAAAGTCACATTACAGCAACTCGTCTCCAAATACGATGTAGAGATTCCACCAGGTTTACCCGGCTTGTACAATGAGTTTTTGTTATACCCAGTATACATATGAATAATATTTCAAAATCATTTAGCTCGAAAATCCCTTTTGTCAATATTCACAAATTAGCCTTTTCGTTTTTCACCGTGAATTCATCGTAAATTTTTCATGAATACGTTCATATTTAAAACACTAACATTGTACGAAACTTACTACTAATTAATTTTCTATTAAACACTTTCTTAAATCTTCTGAAAAAGGAGTATCTTAAACTACGTTTTCCCAATTGACTAATAAATCAATAAAAATGGGCGAAACACATCCACTTCAGTACGGGTTTTCTTTTACACTGAGAATCACCTTTCGTCAATACTGAAACCTGCTTATAGCTTAAAACATTATTTTCGCCTGAAATCCAGACTGAAAATGACTAATAGATTATCCTACTTATATTTTCATTATATTATTCCATCGCGTGTTTTCCAACCGAATTAAAATAATTTTCCAGTATTGTGATGACAAAATGAACATAGAAATTTTATTATGCCTATTCGAACGTTTCAGCAAAGGGGTTTGGGGGGGGGGCGTCGATCTACCTAAATCAAAAATACGACATCCGAATATTTTGATTTGATTTATAGTTATCTGTATTTTTATTGTTTTGAAATTTGTCGAAAATGGCATGCGATTTTCAAACGTACAAAAATCAATTTAGTTTATGTTACGACCGACGCGCGGGCGCTGTTTTTAAAATAAAATAAAAATGTTACTAATAAGATTTTTCTGCGATTGATGAAACTATTATTTTTTAATTAAAATATCTAAGATCACTTTACATTCGCAAATATATGTACATGGAGTAACAAAACTCGTAGTACCTACAACCCGAAAACTAGTGAATCTATATTTTATTTGGAGTGGAATTTTTAAAAAAAAATATTTCTCTCTTAAAACTTCTTAAATACCGCAGATTAAGTAAAATTTCACATTTTTTAAATCAAATGCTGTTTCAGTCAGAAATGGCAATGCCACAACATAATTATGTTGCGATAGATGTAGGACTTTGAACCTACGGGATTCTAATTCGGAGTGTAGAACCCTAACACGAGAAACTCAAATAAAATTGTACAAAATTGACAAACTCCGGGATGATGTATATTCCATATTTCCCGCTGTACATCGAGTGCAATTGTATACACGCTGTATACTTATAACCTATATTTTCGATCACTACTATTGTTAGTAACAATGCCTGATATTATTATTCTACCTTTTGGGTTATAAATTCCGATGGTTTTTAACAAGGCTGATGGTGAATTATATTGATTATAAATTTATCTCAAAGCTATGTCATAATTTTTAAATATATATGATAAAACATTTAAATTAAAAGAAAAAATAGCGCTTCTTATGAAATTCGCTTCATATTTTAATTATAAATATATCACAATTTAACTAAAGCTATCCAAAACGATAAGAAATAGTGTTTGAAACTATCGCTTGTTTACATTATTTAAAACTATCAATACAACGCATTACTTCAAAGATTTCGCGAACTGACGTGTGTAAACAATATCAAATTAAAATTCAATGAAGAGAATTAATACAAAATTTTATTATTTATACTAGTTGCATTCAATACAAAATGGAATATTAATAACCATTAGGCAATGATGGAAGTGATAATATGGTAGATATAATAAAGTATAACACAAGTATGTCAACAGTTACAACCCTTTGGCACGTGTCGTGTGATTGGTCATGATTGCTATGTAGATTCGCCACCGCGACACCAAAGCGTACGCTTTCTTATTTTAACATTTTACAATATAATTAGTGTTTATAAACATTAATTTAGATCCGACACGCCCCTGAAATTGCATACAAATATTAAAAATATTTAATTCTCCTAGTAAAAATAATTAAAAGTAAGTAGTTTTTTTACACAAAATTAGTAGTCGGATGCTCATATCTTACTTTTTTATATTTGTTCATCGGTCGGATTCAATGTAGGAAACTCATTTACACAACGCGGGTGTAAACTGTGCTCTTTTTGATTTAACTTAAACTTTTATCATCATTTTGAAATGAATACAATCTACTTGTAAACAAATTTACTGGATCTTACCCATGCTGAGCTGATATCAGATATTATTGATATCCCAACAGAGACAGAGAAACTCTGGAAACGAATGTGGGTTATCTAGAAAAGTTATCTAGAAAAATAGAAAAATTCTGTAAAGCGGAACGACGAAGACGATACTGAAACATTTTAGGTCCCTGTTATTGAAATTGGCGTTTGCCGTACACGAACTTTGATTACAAATATCTTATTCTTTGGTTAGGAATTCGAAATTTTGCTCTTTTTATACAGCTATTTCTCAAGTATGGAGGTTTCGAAAAATTATTGTAAATTGTTTTTTTTGATCAATTGGCATTTTTCTTTGCGTCACTCAGTTTACAAAATGAAAAATTGAAATATCGCGATATTTACGAGTACGAGTTCCACCGTGGGCACCAGTGCTGCAAGAAACGGCTCGAAGGATTAATGATGTGTATGCGACGGATGCCGCAAAAGAAAAACACAGTGCGTTTTTGGTTCAACGTTTTCGTTCTGAAATTTCGACCTGCAGAACAAGCCCCGTGGACGGCAGGATTCTTGATAATTTCAGATTTGAAGGCTTTGTGGAAGCGGATCCATCGCAAACCACGTCCGAGTTAGCTGCAGGCTGCGGTGTTAGTGATAAAACTGTTTTTAATCACTTGAGCCAATTGGGACTGGTGAAAAAGCTTTGAATCAATTTTTTTGTCACGAACAGAATTAACATACCGACCTCTACTGATTTTTTTCAATAACTACCCATTCGAGATTTTTGACTCAGAATGTAAGATGCTGATGAATAATCACAATCTTGCTATGATAAACGGAAAAAAAAAAAAATGTCTGAAACCTGCGAACGTGCCAAACCATTCCCAAGCGAAAATTGATTCCAAAAAAGTTACTTGTGCATAACTGATGGAAAAGTGCTGTTGAGATTGATTACAGCTTATCTTAAATGGGCCAACGTTTACGGCAGATGTCAATTGACAGCAATCAACAAACCATGGATTAGGAAAGCCAGTATTCAAAACAACCGAGGCTGGTTAATCGCTCTAGGCCACTGCTGCTTTCATGATTACGCTAGACCACAACACTGCACAACAGACGGCTACCAAATTAGAAGAGCTTCAATTGGAATGTTGTACTACAAAGACATCCACCGTACTCTCCGGTAAACTTGCCCAACAGATTACTTCTTTTTCGAAATTTGGATAACTTCTTGCATAAAAAATTCAACTCCGATGGGCAGTCCAAACCGACTTCAAAGCTCTTTATTGATTCCCGTCCGAATGGTTATTTTATAAAGGGAATCGATGAACTCTTAACGAGATGCAAAAGTGCATAGATAGCAATGTACAGTACTTTGATTAAATAAATATATTGCGATCTTGAAAAGATGTAACAATAGACTTTAAATAGAAAACGTTATATATATTTAAATTGCATACATTTATTCAACGGTTATTGCGTTTTGCAATTAGCGATAAACATGTCCCAATAAGACCATCGAATTATTGCCAAAATCACCGTTCGGAGTTGGAGGCAGCACGGCCATCCATTAACCTCAACTTTATATCTACTTCGCGTGCTGGTATACAAAATACAAACAACAATAATAATCGAATTTGTTCATGATGACACGGAAGTCGAAAAAGCCACATCCATGAGGATCCACGTCCATAAAAAGGTAGAAGAAACACAGCGAGAAAATTAGGTTTTCTTTTGAATTTATGTGGATTTTGGACGCTTTTCCCATATTTTCTGCCTATCGACTAGTCTACGTTTTTTTTGTACCCTTGTCTCTTATTTATTATGAATATATTTGCTTCCCTAAACATTCCCCATGAATCGTTATTTTAGCCGTTATTGGGAAAGGGAGTTGCAGGTACAAAAGTGACTTGACACATTTAATGGATTAGAAATTGGGTTTTTTTCGCGTGTTTTCCAAATTAATTAAATCACGGTGCGGTAAGAATCTAATACCTTATTTACTTTTTACTATAATAACAAGTGCACACTATTTTTAGGCAACATTTGATAAATCAGCAAACATTAGGTATATAGCCAGCTGCTTTCGTTGTTGTTAGGTATAGGTAATTTATTTTAAAATATTGTGTTAATGTGCCTGCTCTGTTCTGCTCATGCAAGCTTTATGAACCAATTTAATATAGATATTCACTTAACAAATTGCGATCAAAAATTTTATGTAGATATCGATCAGAAGCTTATTTTTTTTTAAATATTGTACATAATATATATGCATCTCCTTTAAGAAACAAATTATATTTCTTATTTAAAAAAAACAAGAAATTACAATCACGCTTCGATATCTAGACCGTCCAAAAAAATCATTGCTTTAGTGCTAAATTCCAAGGAGCAAATCGAGGACTACGATCGTATAGAGGAACGGCGCAGCCGCGGGTCGCGTGGAGTCATACTTCCTAAATCTTACAATAATTCCTAAACTGCATTTCGATTTTTTTTGATACGCGCTCTTATTGTTTTAAAGTCAGACAAAATATAACATTATAGACAATAAGACAATACACATCCCCATGGGCTGCGTAGTACCCAGACGTCTTGAATGTCCTTCAAGGCATGGTGCCCTGGCTTAGTGCCTTGTACCTCGTGCCCTATAGCTCTGTGCCTTGTGCCTTCAGAACAAGCGGTGCCCGGTTCGTGACCGTTCGACCAAAAAAATAACTCGCCCGGAACACGCGACGACATTGTTTCTCGATTGTCATAGAAATGATTTTGAGTAGATCGCTAGGAGCGGAGCGCCTGCTGGATCAGATATTATTACCCGAAGTCACGCACGTTGCAACTCGACGATTTGTTTCAATTTGCGAATTCAACCGTTGTTTTGTCAAATAATACATCATGTTTTGGAATGTAAAATTTATTGGCGAATTTGTGTAAATTTCCCCATTTCAACTCAAATAACGACATTATGTTATTTATTATAAGCTAAAACACGAAACTCGTTGCTCGAAGTCAGATACATTGATACAAAAATTCTAGCAAACACTACGAATTTTTTTAAATATTTTATTCCATTATTTTAATATATTTATTTATTTCATTTGTACAATAATAAAGTTTTTTTCATAATGAATACCTCGCTGGGCAAAACCTGCGTTGAGGTATTCATGTCGAGTAAATAAGCTTTAAGATTGCATTAAAGACATTTCGGTTAATTGGTTTTCATATATGTATATTATGTAATAGTGTTGCTATTTTACTAAGCCTATTCATATATCTAGTTTACCTATCAAGTTTACTTACCTGGACAATACATAGTGTTTTGTCAGAACAAAACCTCTTGCAGTATAATATGAATATTTCTGCATCCTATGGATTCCAAGTCATTATTTTGCCAGAAATGGACTTACGGGTTTTTGTCGAACGGGGACAATTCATACATCACATTCGTTACACACTGTAATTAGAGCATGTCTTCAAAAAAATTTACACACAAGAATACCGTTTACCGCCAGTTAGGTTAGGTCTGACTTTCAACTATCTTTCCATTTCGTCCCCGTTCAGACGAAAACCTTAGAGTCCAAGATTCACGTTTTGAGATAATCGACTTTACAGGGCACCTTGGGTACTGGTTATATTAATTTAATAATTTCTTACACTACATGTGGGATAACTTTATTAAGTCATTTTTTGCCAGAAATGGACTAACGGGTTTTTGTCGAACGGGGACAATTTATCATGATACACGATTAGGTTTTGGGCACCATGGGCTGGTTATATTAATTAATATTTTCTCTACATGTGGGATAACTTATAACCGTAACGTAAGACTGATTATCTTGCCTTATATGTCATAATGACCAAGATACACTGTAGTACTGGTATGTATTCCAATGTTGCCCTATACTCCATTATGTGCGGATGATGAAAAGTAGTACTGGTAGGTATAACTAATAATAATATTAAAAAAATATTGTGCAAGAAGTATTTATGGTCTCTCCCCTCTATGTTCTAGACTCTAGAGTATGTACCTACCTACTACCTACGTATGTATTATGGGTATGGGGAGGTTTGTCTCCTGTTCGACATGTTACCCCTTAATCCCATAATCCCGTTTGTAACCCCCTAAACAGAAGTTTAGTGTAAAGAGAGCCGTGAAGTCCACTTGATTATCAATGGGAGCTCTCTGTACTTAAACCTGTAACTATCGCTAACATCTGTCGGTTCAAGGACTTCTAAATATGTAATAAAAAAATATCCTTCACAAAGTTTTGGTCTTAAATTGGTGAAGGGATCCAAGAAAAACAAGGGCTTATAACGCTCTACCATTTTGTCACTTATTAAAATAGAAACTGTGACTCAGTTCCAAACTGGTCAAGAAGACGAAACGCATAAATTTATTATAAATATTAAGAACCATAAATAATTCTTCAATACTACTTCTACTTTCACTTATTCTCACCCGATGGTGCATAGGGCACTGCATTGGTACACCAAGAGCAGTGAATCTTGATAATTTGTTACATGAAGGCTATATGATTAGTCTTACGCTTTAGTACCAGTCCAAGGTATCACAAATAAATTAATTAAAATACAAGACATTTTATCATAATAATATTACTCCCTATATAAACACTGTATATACCTATATTCGGCTTAATTCTGGATTATAACATGTGAACAAACCTGCCATTTGTAATAGTCGCAAATATGTCACATATATATAGGAATAGACAAATCACTGTCCAGTCTCCAGTCATGACATAGTCCCATGATTTATGAGTGTCGGTAATCCTTATTGCATTGTTTGGGATACAGTTATATTTTTTAACAATCACACTGGAGGGCCGCGACTTTTTTTGCTCTGATCCAGTGGCGTACCGTGACTGGACTAATAGGGCGAACAATGAGGAAATACACTGCTACCCGGAATTGAATTTTTAAAATGCTTTCGTGTAGACGCGAATATTAAAAAATTTTGAAGTCGGATGAAATATCTCAATAATTTACCAAAAAAAAATAAAAAATTTATGAAAATAGCATTCATTTCAAAATCTTAACCAATGACGTCACTCCTTGTATCTAAGTGTAGTGTTTTCCGTTTCCGTTTTTTAAAGATGGCCGCCATTCACTCTCCCTAGAACAGCTGTTGACAGTTTTAACTGACAGTTGGCTGGAGAAATCGTTTGCATAGATTTTTGACAGTTTTGTTATTGGCTGGAGAAATATGTTAGCCGTGCCCATGCCGTTAGCCGCCGTTTTATGACGTCACCTCCTGCAAAAATGACGGACTTAGTACACAGTAGTATTTGGCGCGGTATTTGAAATGTGCTACTCTAAAAAATCGTATCTTCATCAATAACTTATAAAAAAATATCAAATAATTTTTTTTTGCTTAGTTAAATAGTACGTTTATATAAAAAAAAAACTTTAGAAAACAGTGGATTACCTCGTTGGAGGAATTCACAAATATTATTTGTTCTTTATACTTTGTGCAAAAGATTGATAGTTAATAAACATACGAGTACATGATTTATGACCGGTATCATTTTACAGAGAATTAGCTTACAGTGTTTTTCGAAAATACAGAAAATACATTATCCCAAATAGGTATAAATTAATTAAATCAAAATGAATAAGGATTAATTATTTTTCATAGATTCACATTCATACATCTTCTCATGCACGCACGCTGATTATTCCAACTTTTTACACTTGCAAGTACCTACTTGTCGTAGTTACTTGATCGTGACATGTCTTTCCCAGCCTTCCTCGACTTCTACACTCAAGCACGCTCGCATTCGCTGTACATGACCGAATAAACCATCTTAAAAAGATTTATTTAAAAATAAATTATAGTTTTCTAAATAAGTAAATTTATATTACATTCATACCTTCAAATACCTACGGGTGTTTTAAAAATATATGAAACTCAATGCCGTGTCAAATTTTAATGAGTTAATTTTTTTTTATACATTTTTAGTTCACCACGCACCGCCAGTGGAGAAAGGATCAAGGGAATTTATTTCATGTAAATATTTTAGAGTTTCAGGGCCCTCTTTCTATACTATTCTATGCCTACAATACAACAAGTGCTGCAGGACTTGTATAGTATATTGACAATACTCTGTTGTTTGGGGGATTACACTAATGGGCCATTGACAAACAATATAAAACAGCTCCCAAATAAATAGACATCCCGGCCATTTGAAAAAACATCATGGCGAATTATACCTTTTCTTATTAAAAAACTTGTTCTGTTTCAAACTATTTAACAACATAGTTTTCTTAATTGGGATAGCCAGTAAGTATATACAGTCAAACACCACTATCATTTTTTATTAATTTTAGAATTGGGTTCTACCCGATTTTTTATTTTTTATTAAAAAAAATTGATTGAAAAATTACAATATGAAGGGAATTTTTTTTAAATTTTTACGATTTCAAATGAATTTTTTAGCGCGGTTTGAAATAGAGCTTTTTCAAATCGCTCGCAAAATCCTTCATTTGGCGCGCATGCGGTGTGACGTCACAGCAATATGGGCGCTCACTTCGTAATGAATTTCACGCCTTTCATGGTGGACGGGTATGACGTCATTAACCAATAATGGGCGTTAAAAATCATTCGTATTTTCGTGTTTTAAAACATAAATTTATAAATGAAAACAACACTTTTTATCATTGTGTTTTATATCGTTGGAATTGTAAAAATATACTTTAAATATTTATAACGTTTTTAAGAATATTCGTGTTATCGGGGAGAACCCTATTACACTTATTTTTTCCTAAAAATACCGGTTAGATTTTTTTGTTACTACAAACAGGCCCTGATAAAATAAAATTGGGATAGCCATTTTTTATGAGGACATTGATAAATAAATGTTGGTGCCGGTGATATCTATGGTTTTAGTAAAGCTCACCGAATTTAATCCATAGATATACAAATACATCGGCATTTTTTTATTAAATATATATTTAGCCGAGTTTATTTACTTTTATTTTTACTGACTATATGAAGCTATGGCTAATATTTATAACATTATAAATAAAAAGACGTACCTAATTTGGAAACTCGTAGGTAATACCGATAACTTTTTAGTTCTATTTATTTTATTTATTACATTTTTCAAAGTAGGATATAAATATCACTTTTTGACGTCAATTAATAAAAACGATTACAAATATAAAAAAAATATCGTAAATTGTAATTAAAATTAACTTAACAAAATTATAAGAATAAAAAATATCACATCCAAGGGTTTGGATCCTCAAAATAGTAACCTATCGTATGAAATGCCTTAACATAATTTATTTTTAACAATTTGTTTAAATTTCTTAATATACAATGTTTGAATGCTTTCTGGAACCTTGTTATACAAGCGTATACATCAAGCGTGTTTAATAAAAAAATAAGGATGCTTTCTAACATTTTAAAGATTTTTAACCAAGGTTTTACTTGTAACGGATAAGGGAAATTAGTACTTAGTAGTAGTACCTAGTTCCTTGTTAACGTTTTTATTATCTAAATTTAAATCTCACCTGTCCAGCACGAAAATTATACGACATTTCAACCAGACACTTTCACAAAAAAAGAAAAAAACGTCTTTGTATAAACACTCAAAATTATTGTTAAAAATTATAAACAATAAACCACACAAAAGTCACGGATTATAAACAAACTATTGAATTTGATTTGACAGTTCAAGGAAATTCATTTGTTCTGACGAAAACTTTATATTTTTTTAAATGATTTTGCTTGTTCAAAATTGCACGATTCTAAACGGCCCAGTTCAATAACCGTGCAACTACTTTGCTAAATAAGCGGGAAACTACTGAAATCTGGGAAAATTCCTTACAGCGACTCTTCCCTCAGGAAGTTCAGGACATAATATTGGCCAAACAGGACCCGCAGCTATGGAAACATTATACAAAAGGAAAGTGTTTTCCTAAACAGGAAGTTATGCCTTCGATTCCAGAATTTCCACCCCCTTTACGTTAAAAACGCGAAGAAAATCACAAAGAAAACTCATTCAATCGATAAAAATATTTTATAGACCACAAAGTCGTACATTTTAGACACGATACGTAACATTATAGTTTACTGATTCATAACGCAATATACATATTGATGTTTTTGCGTGTTGTAAAATGTCGTTTTTATTATATTGCTCCATTCTTTTGAGTTGTTTTACGATTCTTTTGAGTGTAACTAAGTTTTTTAGTTATTTTTACTTGGTACCACCTGAACTTTGGTGCCTTTAAGTATATACAATCAAACACTACTATAATTTTTTTATTAATTTTAGAATTATACTTATTTTTCCCTAAAAATACGGGCTAGATTTTTTTGTCACTACAAACAGGCCCTGAGTAAAATAAAATATTAATTATGGAACTGGTACTGAAGCCTATGACTGATCATCTTACCTTCATATGGTGAATGAGGCACTGCATTGGTGCACCTAGTGCACTGATTCTTAATAAATTTCTTGCATGAAGGTAAGATGATCGGTCTCACGTTTCAGTACCAGTCCAGGGTATCATATTGAAAGTATTGATATGAAAATCACACGTGAACAAATATTTTATTTCGACGGAATTTGATCCCGCGACCTCATGCGCGGTAACCAAATGCGCTTCCACTATTCTACGAGGCGGACTATTAACAATTAATTACCATAATCCACTAGTTTTTCTCAGCTAAATTTCATTACTATTATTTAAAAAGTTTGACTACATTAATTTAAAAACAATTTAATATTTACTAGTCAGTTTGTGACGTAGTAATTTTAAGATAATTTTTAAATCACCCCAAATAAATTTCTCTATAATATGGTAAAATGATCAAGATACACTGCACTTGATGTACTAATGCAGTGCCCTATGCACCATTTGGTGCGGATAGTGGAAAAGTAGTAGTAAGCAGTAATAGTACCGTACCTACCTTGGAGGAATCACTATAATAATAATAAAGTAGTACTTATCAAGGAGTGAGGAAGGAATGCATTAAAAATAACAAAATATGTACCTTAAAAAAATGGAATGTACTTAAATAAATAAATAAATCTAACGATCGGATCGGTGGAGGTGGGAGTGGCTTCAGATGAACAACATTTCCCATTGGTTAAATGAGAGAATGGGCGTGTCCTGCAGAATCACAGCATCCTTCTTCAATACAATAGATCCTGTGAAAGTCATACAGGATGTTACAGGAAAATACATTTCAGAGAATCCGCAGTATTTTTTTAAGTACCTAATCGAAAGGAGATTTCAAGTTTATTTGTTTATACTTCTATATTACTCGAGTTCTTTAAATAAATACGTAAATAACGAAACACTGTAAATAAAAAATAACATGATGTGTAGTAATGTGTAGTGCAAAACATACGAGAATTTGTAGGAACATTAGGACCATTCAATATTCTATACAGTTTTCGTTTTACACAGGACAGTTTGCAAACTGCACAAGAAACTCTAAAGTTTTTTATAGAATTTGTTTGAAACAAGTCCCATACAAACCGCATGAAAATCGGATTTATACAAATTGTAACGTGATGATTTATCATTCTTTTGATCATTCTTTATCATACAATATTTTGAATGTATACAAATACTTAGTAATAGTAGACAAATTACTAGATTATACCCATGCTGGGCCTATTTCAGATATTATTGATATCCTAACAGAGACAGATAAACTCTGGAAACGAATGTGGATTATCTAGGCGTTTACAGGGCTAATGACCTGTCATTGGCTGGGTTAAGTGGCCACTTGATGTACTAATAAAGATGATTGCCAAAAAATGCTTAGCAATCTTTCTCAACAGAGGTCACCAGCATAGAAATTTTCTGTAACGCGGAACGACGAAGACGAGTTCAATATATAGTAGTTTTCAAAATTTGTTATCAGATGATGGGCGGAATGGGGAATGTTGTAGTACATTAAGTGGCCATTTAACCCAGCCAATGACAGGTCATAAGCCCTGTAAACGCCTAGATTATCCACATTCGTTTCCAGAGTTTCTCTGTCTCTGTTGGGATATCAATAATTATCATTCTAATTAAGCTTTTATATATTTGAAGGACTATTATTATGAGTTCTTTTTTAATTTATTTCCTAGATAAACATTTAAATTTTTAATTAAAGCTGCCTTACTTATTCCTAAATGCATCAGAAATCGCTACACCCTGTACTATCTGAACAGAAGATCCACCCCTAAACTGGAAGGGATGAAGCCCGCGTATAAATATCTGGGATGCTGCTCCCACCCCCCGACAGTACTCATCTGATAACGCGTTGTATCACCCACATTCCAAACATCAGATCCCTCCAATATAAAAATAGGAAAGAAGAAAATATAACGTATAATATTAGAACTGAACTAAAAAAAGGAAATTATTGTGTTGTTCTGTGACTTTAAAATTATTATTGTGCTTTTGTGAATTTTTACGAAATGATATTTCATCGAACAACAAAAAGGTACGAATATTTCGTTAGATTATTTTATTTATTTAATGCATAAATACATACTTACTAGTTTTGTTTTAAATTTGTTTTAATCACCTCAACATGCCAATAATAGAGCGGAACTACATCACATAACACCTTGGCTGGGAAAAATCACTTTTAAAACTCAAATAACCATCTTCGTCTAGTTTCGTAGAAAAATTATTATTTTGCCTCATGTGGCTGGAACCGGTTAAACATTAGAGCACTCACATTGTGGTTTTCCATAATTATGAAATGAAACACATCTTTGTTTTAAACTGGTTATTAATTTTTAGAACAACCACTTGAACGTTTTTAGCTAGTGACTTATTCCTTAATTTTAATATATTATAATAGAAAGCCCAGAAGAAGGAGTAGTATCTCTAAAACCGGTTAAAATTTTAAAAATAAATAAGTGTTAAAATAAATATTATGGAAAACTACAAAGTGAGTGCTACAAACATTGAGTTGAAGTTGTTTTAGTTAATTTAAATTTAAAATGATTTACAGAGAGAGTGTTTTTTATGTAAATAATGTTATTTGAAAGTGCTTGAAAGTGGGCATGTAAAGAAGTCGGAATAAATCGACGTGCGTGCATGAGGAAATGTATTAATGTGGAGGAAGCAAGAAAAAGTATGCCAGGCCAAAGTGGAGGTGTGGCGTTCTATCCTCTCTGCCTACCCTGCAGGAGAAATGGCGTGATGGTTAGTTATGTTATTTTATTTTGGCCACCTTAACAGGCGAAAAGTCAAGTAAAAGAGCGGAACAACATCACATAGTAATATGTAGAGCCCAGGATTGAGAAAAAACACTTTTTCATTTGTGCGTGCATGAGAAGATGTATGAATGTGGAGGAAGCATAGAGAAGTATGCCAGGACAGAGTGGCTGTGGCGTTCTATCCTCTCTGCCTACTCCTTCGGGGAAATGGCGTGATGGTTAGTTATGTTATTTTATTTTGGCCACCTCAACAGGCGAGGAAGTCAAGTAAAAGAGCAGAACAACATCACATAGTAATATGTAGAGCCCAGGATTGAGAAAAAACACGTTTTCATTTGTGGCGTGCATGAGAAAGATGTATGAAATGTGGAGGAGCAAAGAGAAGTATGCCAGGACAGAGTGGTTGTGGCGTTCTATCTACTCTCTGCCTACTCCTTCGGGGAAATGGCGTGATGGTTAAGTTATGTTATTTTTATTTTGGCCACCTCAACAGGCGAGAAGTCAAGTAAAAGAGTCGGAACAACATCACAATTGTAATATGTAGAGACCAGGATTGAGAAAAAACACTTTTTCATTTTTGTGATGTCTCCGAGAATCAATGTTTTTTATTTGAATAACGCAAAACCTAAAAAATAAATCGTAACGTCTTTAATCAAGCACTATATTTATTAAATGTCATTAGCTAAGTTAAAACTTGCATTTAAAGAAAAAAAATACAAATCCCTCTTTGCCCAAACGTAAGTTCTACAATGAAAAAAAAACAGCAAGGATGAAGTTTTCTCCACCACGCGTTTTTTCATTGCATTTCAGCATTGTTTAAAATTTTTTTTAAATTTTAACATCAAACAAATGATTACCGGTTTTTTATTGATTGATTATACAGAAAATAATGGTAGCCTTTGACCAAATCAACGATGTGTTTGACTTTATGCTAAATATGGCTTTTCGACGGCTGAAGCAGAATTTCAAATGTGGCCAAGGGCATCAAATATTTAAAGGCCTCGCCCTTCTGAGGTGGTGTATTGCATTTAAATTGGTGTATCTTTTTATATATCACAGATTTACTGTTTTTCGTGCACAATGACGTATTACAAATGATGTGATAGGGCGTTTCAGATTATTCTTACACCTACCCTACATATTTCCAATCACAATAGGGTTCTTCCCGATAGCATGAATATCCTTGAAAACGTTATAAATTTTTTAAAGTATATTTTTTACAATTCCAACGATATAAAAACACAATGATCAAAAAATTTTGTTTTCATTTATAAATTTATGTTTTAAAAACACGAAAATACGAATGATTTTTAACGCCCGTTAATTGGTTTTTTTTAATGACGTCATAACAAAACCCGTCTACCGTGAAAGGCGAGAAATTCATTCCGTAGTGAGGCCTATATTTGCTGCCGACGTCACACCGCATGCGCGCTAAATGGAGGATTTTGCGAGCGATTTGAAAAATGCTTCGTAAATTTTTTTTTAATTGTTTAAAAAAAAAAAGATTTGCGGCATCGTAAAAATTTCCTTGATTGTAATTTTTCATCATCAATTTTTTAAAATAAAAAATCGGGAAGAACCCAATTCCAGTTCATAAAAGTAGTTAATTTTGTTCTTATGATATTCGCAAAATATGTGCATTTCGGGGCTACTTTCAAATAGTCTGATATTTTAGTGCTAGAAAATCGGATACCAGCTGCGGAGGCTTTGTTACTAAGGGCATAATAAAATTACATAAAATTCATACGTTTATAATACATATTTTAAAATCATTATAAAAATGCAATTTTATAAAATAATAGAAAAAACAATGAGAGAAAAAATAACTGAATACAAAAACGGTTGAATTGTTAACTAAATTTGTCACTCTCTGAAAGATATTCAGCACTCAACATTTCAATTTATACTTTTCGTATCTAATCTGTTTTTTATACAATTTAATACAATCCCCCAAGCCATGGTAAATTTCACCCATAACCCATTTGTTGCGGCTTATTCCCAAAGTATTAAACATCCCCCGAGACAAGGTGGCGTCTAATTTATTTCACCCCTTTTGGATTAAACAGGTGGTTATATTGTTTGTTTTAAATGTCGAGTAAAGTCATAAACAACCCTTGCACGGTTCTATGGATTGTGTAAATACGTATGGAATAAAAGAAAATAGTATTTATCCCGATTTCACTAACCCTTCATGTGAATTGTGATTTTATGTCAGCATTGTATTTAAAATAAAACTTCTTTATCAATTTTCAAAGTTTAGTATGATTGTTTTTTTTAACATAACTTTTAATGAAAAAGCACGGTTTTTAATTTGTATGTGGAATATTACTTAGAGCTATTTGATTGTGATTCGTATTTAATTGTAATTTGTAATATCTCAAACATTTCAATACTAATGCGTTGTAAAGTATTTTATTTTTAGATATAGACCCTCGTAACATAAATTCTGTCCTTGTAAGTGTTGGAAGTCACATTTTTTGCAAAATTGAGCTATAAATGTAATTTTGTTATTATATTATTCCTTGGTGGCTATAAAAAATCGATATTTTATTGATGCTAGTTTTACTGAATTATTGACAAGTGTGGAAATGTGTTGAGGGTGTGTGCCAACATAGAGAGGGGTGAGGAATTTAGTAGGTCCCGTGGGATATCTTACCCCCTGATCCCGGGTGAATAAAATAACAGAAAATGAGGGAAATATCGCTAATATTGTAAACAAATATATAGGTACATTCCGGCTAATCGTATTCTTTTGTTATTTTATTATTCTCCTCCATTCAAAGGTTAATATTTGTGATTATTCAATTATCCCCCGAAGAGTTGAATTGGTTTTATAAATTTTGGGGAGTGAACATAGATTTTACTGTTTCAGATTTTGTTTTAATGTTTTATTACTTTTTTATGTTCAAAATTATAATGGCGACCTCCGTAGCGTAATAGCTAAGACGCTGGAGTCGGAGATTCAAGCTTGATTCCCGGTGTGATCACAAAACTCAAAAGTTCTTTTTTTCCAGTCTGGGCTATTGTGATGTTGTTCCCATCTGTAATAAGGATTCTTGGCCTGTTGAGGTAGTTGAAATAAAATAAAAATTAAATAGTGCTTAGAGATGTCCACATTCATGTTCTGGAAAGTGGAAAAAGAAGACGATTTTCCAAAGAAAATCTTAAGACTAGTCGAAAATTTTTTTACATAAAAAAGTAGGTCTTACAAATGGTGATCAATAGCATACTCGATCACGTGACACGCGGCCGCTTCCCATACAAACGCATTCCTCGATTTTCTCCCCGGAATTTAACATTAGAGCAATAATTTTTCACACGTTTTAGATATCGACCAGATGCGTATTTGTATCGTCTTATTTTTGGATATTTTATTTTTTAAAGGAGATAAAGAAATTATTCAAAGAAATAAGACGATACAAACTTGCATCTGGTCGATATCTAAAATATGTGAAAAATCATTGCTCCAATGTTAAATTCCAAGAAGAAAATTGAGGAATACGTTTGTATGGGAAAGCGGCCGCGAGTCATGTGGTGGAGTATAATGCTCTTAAGCATGAATTTCGGAGGGTGAAATATATGTTTCTTATTTATCTAATAATTTATGGTAAAATTATTTTTCCTGTAGTTTTTTTAACACAAAAATATATTAAGGATAAAAAACGAGAAAAGATAATACCAATTTTCCTTTTAAACTTTACGCTTAGGTACTCTAATTTTTTTATGATAGTCATATAAAGTGTGGATTAGGGCAAAAAAGGAAAAAGACACGTCACAACTGAAATCATAACATTGATTCCTATTTTCAAACACAGCCCGCTTTGGCTTCATTGAAAATTAAAAAAAACAAACAGAAAAACGTGCAAATATAATAAGATTACATCCTTTATTTTTAATATAAAAATACACTTTTTCCAGTACCTACATGGCCTAATTTTGTATTTTTATTTTCAGGTCCAAACGATAACTCATACGCAAAAACTATATTTATTCATTTACAAAAAACAGTTGGTTAGTGATAAGGGGTTTTTGCTGCGAAGAAGCATATCAGTGTGACGGAGGAGGAGGGGGCGCGGGAGGGGGGGCGCGGGACGGGGCTGTTCGGGGGGGCGGGCGGGGGGGGCATGCAGCGGGGGCCCCCGCCCCAGCCGGCTCTGCAAGCCAGGAGAAGGTATTATAACACAATACTTATTTATAATATACGTATAATTGAATGTATTACATATTCAATATAATTTTTAAGCTACTATTACTACTTTTACTTCTACCACTACTTTTGTAGTAAAAAAAATAATCATAACTATTATTAGGAGAACATAATAACAACGTATAGAAAAAAGTGCCAATTACTATTAACTAAAATATTAATAAATTCGAGTAAAAATCAATATCAGCCAGAGGCGGACCACATGTCGTGAAAATTTATATTTAAAAAATGAATCTACAGATGATATTTTCTGGTCAAGAATAATCACCCTTCTGCTTAACTGAACCCTCTACTGATATCAAAATACAATACAACCTTGATATTTTCAAGAAACCCCTTTTCAAATAGACTGGGTACAAGAGAAAAAATGTAAACCGCATGTACACTTGTGCTACGATATGTCGTAAACACATAAACAGAAGATTGTTATAGACTTGTTATAGACAATCGTTGACTGTCTTTGTTTTTCACGTCAAGAGTACCTATCTGCTCAATTCTCAAAAAAAGTTAGTAAACTCTCAAAAAGGTAACTAAACAGATGATGTCTAACAATTCATCATTTCAACTTTTGTACAGAAACATAAATGAGAAAACGTCTATATTATGCACTAAGCGAACTATTTCTGGTAGCACTGGTCTTGCTTATCCTGGGAGGACATCACCTTCTGGAAGTAGCAGGTCCTGCGCAGCTTCAGGAAGCCCTGGGCCCGGGGGTCCAGCGGCCTCCTCCAGTACACGGTCTGTGGGGCGCCCCTCCCAGACACGGGGCGGATCTCCTCCCTCACCACACTCCTGCCTGGCTCCATGCTGCTGTCTACTGCTGCTCCACCCACTGTAGCCCACACCAGCTGACACTGCACGACTTCTCAGGGCTACTTCAGGGCTATCTGTGCACTGAGATCCAAGTATTGGAGCAGACTGTACCTGCACAGTTGTAGTGGAATCTACACAACGCCAACGGTTCAAACTTGTTTAAATTCTACTATTGATACTAACTTTCTAATATATTATTTCTGATCACAGGTCAAACGTCTTCTCCAAGATACAGTATCTTGTTACTTCTGTTCGTTTGTTAACTGAGATCCATCAATACAAGTTTTAGAGCAGTGATGGAACAAAATATGCAACTGCTCAGAGTTTAGAATTGTTCAGTTCCTGCTGTTCATACCAGAAATTTTCGGCAATTTTTTTGCAATATTCACCGATATTGTATAGTACCTACTGTATATTCTTCCACTGTATTGGAGCAGTCTGTACAGTTATGATGAAATAAACACAGTGCAGCGGTTCAAATTCGTTTAGCTTCTGCTCTTCAGCAGTGTTCTTTCAATATTCACCAGCAACTAATACCGCAACTTATTCTTGCTGCGATATGGTGCTCTCACAATACGGATATCCAAAAACTTAATCGTAAATGATCACTGTATTGTAATTATTATGTAGACAGGTTAAAGAAGAAGTGAAGATGCTGGCAGGTGACAGAGATGAGTGGAGAATGGTGTTTTTAGCAGACCTGAGATTATGACTTAAAAGTAGTACAACAAGTACTTAAATTTATTTCATATCCCAAAAAGCACCGTATAATATAACTCGGCAAAGTATTTCTTTACGGCTTTCGTGTTAATTTCCTTCTGATTTAAATTTTTCGACACTAGAATAATATCGTTTTAATGCAGTGTTGTTGTTGCTACAGTTAAGCGGTTAATGATTATATCAGTAATTTTATTACTGCATTTATATTATATTGCTCCTCGTAACTGAATTATCAAGATCAATTTTCCAACATAATCGATTAATCGATAATATAGATAAGTCCGGAAAGTACTAGAAGTGAATTGAACATAATATGGTGGGTAGGTACCTACTTACAAATATGTTTATTAAAACTAAAATGGATACAATATCTAAAATAAAAGTGAAGGAATTACAGCTGTAGTAAAAAAATATGGTATACTTCCATTGTTATTAGGATTTTATGATTATGTATTGCATTTGTTTAAAAATAATTATTTTCTCCGCAAAGCATTTAAATCTTACTAGACTAAAAATATTTTACAAACATTAAATTCGTACTTGAATTATTACTCATTATAATAAATTATGTAGACGTGGAATGATTCATATAATACTAAAAAAAAAAAAAAAATTACATGGTATGTATCTTTTTTTAATGTTGATAGTTCGTTATTACTGCAAAACTTTAGTAACCACATTTATTATGTAAAACAAATTATTAGAATCTACGCATTTCATTTTACCATACATGCAAATCATTCGGAAAAACGTACTGGAAAGTTCAAAATGTCTGTCTCTCGGTCTTATCTAATATATAAATGTATAAATAACATTAGTTTCCCAGTATCAAATGTCTGATAATCGGGTTTTCAGATTTAAAATACTTTTGTGATTTCCAAAGTACTTATAGATTGTCACAACGATTACCCCAGGCGATGGAAATCACTATAAATAACCCATTATTAATTTTCCGAAAGAAAATACACAATGTTACTTTCTCGAAAGTATTCATATTAATTTTACAAGCACTGAATATGAATTATTTAATAATTATTTAATTTTTGAAAGATGTACTACAATAGTAATAATATTCTGGAGGGAAAATAAAGTGATATATTTATCGCTTAAATTTAATTTATCAAAGAAGAATGAATATGGAATGAATAATTGAATAGTGAAAGCCCCACCCTTTCCCTAGACTGTTTTAAAGACTATTGAGTCTTTTTTTAGTTCAGCACAAATCTACCGATTTTTTCAACAAGCAAAACCGCGATTTTATGATTGTCAGTGTGATAAAAATTCGGATGAATTTACGTCGTGTACGCGAACAAATGCTTTTATTGCCCCTACCACTGTCCCGGCTTATGTATTATAATTGTCATTATTCTCATCACTCAAACCAACCAGAGTCGGCCCAAATGAACAGTGGTAGGGAAACGTTAGTTACTTCCCCGATCATTATTTATTTGTAAGTACTACCACCCGTATGGAGACCGGCACAATGCCTCGCCAGGCCCCCACCCCAGACATCCACCCGAGCATCCGCGGCCAGGGTCTCAATGTAGCGACATGGAAGAGAAGGGAATAAGGGAAAAATTACTATACCTCATTTTCTCCATTTGCCACGTTCTCTTTTATATGTAGCATGAATTGGACATTTTATATTATTAGATCCCCTCCGCCCGCCACCGCCGCTGGCCAATATTCTCAAAGGATTTACTTCTACCCAGTCTACTTCTACTAATACTACTATACTTTCCCTCATCTGCACCTGATGTTGCATAGGGCACTGCATTGGAACACCAAATGAAGTGTATCTTGATCATTTTCATTACATGGAGGTAAGATGATCAGCGAAAATGAAAATAGCCTACCTACCCGTAAATCTTAAAACTTTATTTTCACACTTAGTTACTTAATAACTGTTTATCGATTCCCGTATGCATTTCACTTTTAGGTACTCGTATATCCATTTTTTCTGTATCAAATATGTACCTAGTTGCCGTATTATTTCAATAAATATAAATAAATATAGTAAATATATGTATCACTCTAAAATAAATCATCTAATAGAAAAATGCATACATTTTTCAATATGTTAAAATCATCTGTCACACTTTTCCTTCTTCACAATAATTCATGTCCTGCGTATCACATAAATATCGGAGTATCCTTTACCGCTTCATTCCATCAGATCATCCTATTTGCAAAAAGCTTTTATGAAAACCCTGATCTCATATCACATCTCATATCCCAAAATAGTATATTGGTCTGATATGAAAATATAAAAATTCTCTGTTCGCACCAGAGACATGTTTGAAAATTAATATCACCAAGAATAATAATATATAATACCAATTTTTTTTGCAAAAATATTATTCTTTTAATGTAAATTATTGTAATTAATATATCCGCGCACTGCGATCACCTATGTATCTGCATGTATATAAACGTATCGCAGATTTGACGCATGATGGTAAAATTACCGATTACCGGTATATACGCGTCAGAACTGCGATAATATATCCACATGCAGTACTGAAAACAGCATAAATTTGAAGAAAACCCAATTAAATTATTTTATAATAATAAAATTGTTATTACTTAATAATATTATTTACGGAATTCAGTTAGAGAATAAAATTCCAATAATTCAACTAATTTTATGGAAATTCAAGAGCAACTTGAATTGATAAAGAAAAGGTATCTGGTTTTTACGTATTTTATCTAATCTACTAAGGAAAAATACTAAAACATATCACAAATACACACTTTTCCAATACGAATATAAAATAATATAAATACAATTTGATCTCATTTTGAACATGCATAAATTGATATTCACTTAGCAGTAACCACTATGTGCCTAAATTATTTTTATTGCTAATAACTTAAGTTACATTTTAAAAACAAGTTAAAAAACTCACAATAGGTACCTACCTAAGTATTGTAAGAACATTCTTGCAGATGAAGAATATACAGTACCTACAATATCGGTAAACATTGTCGAAAATTTCTGGTATGAACAGCAGGAGCAGAACAATTCTAAACTCTGAGCAGTTGCATATTATGTTCCATCACTGCTCCAAAACTTGTATTGTTGGATCTCAGTTAACAAATGAACAGAAGTAACAAGATACTGTATCTTGGAGAAGACGTTTGACCTGTGATCAGAATAATATATTAGAAAGTTAGTATCAATAGTAGAATTTAAACAAGTTTGAACCGTTGGCGTTGTGTATATTCCACTACAACTGTGCAGGTACAGTCTGCTCCAATACTTGCGCTGTTGGATCTCAGTGCACAGATAGCCCTTAAGTGACCCTGGGAGGTCCTGCAGTGTGAGCTGGTGTGTGGTACAGCGGGTGGAGCAGCAGCAGACAGCAGCATGGAGCCAGGCAGGAGTGTGGTGAGGGAGGAGACCCGCCCCATGCCCATGTCTGGGAGGGGCGTCCTACAGACCGTGTACTGGAGGAAACCGCTGAGCCCTCAAGCCCAGGGCTTCCTGAAGCTTCGCAGGACCTGCAACTTCCAGAAAGTGACGCTATCCCAGAATAAGGAAGACCAACGCAATCAGAAATAGTGTGCATAATGGAAAATATCAGCATTTTATCATCTACGTATAAACCGCTCACTACAACAGACACTATTGTAATTGTGAATCTTAGATACTGTTAACATTTATTAATAAAGCTCACCTTATACCGTACAGAAAACTGTAGGTCAGTTTCTTGTGCAGTTTGATTATGATTCTGAGATCTAAGTCTCTCATTGAAAAGTCATTAAAAAAAATACTAAGTAGAAATTAATGTAATAGTATTCATATCTTCCCAATGCTGCTTCCGACACCATCAAATCGCGTTTTTATGCACTTTCCGAAATTATTCTTTTTTTACTTAAAAATAAAAAAAAATTGCATAAAATATTATATAAAATATTATATATAATTGCATAAGATATTTTTTATGTTTTAATTTATGTCACGTTTACGCATATAATCGCTTAATAAATGTTATTTCAACCAATAGTATTAATATTAACGGTACCTATGCAATTTCATATCACTGTATTATGAAAAAAAAATATGTGTATTATTATTTTTCAACGAAATTAATAAATAAATAAAGTACTTAAGTATGTAAACATGGGGATACTAGTATCGAAAAAGTAAATAAGGAATTTTCTTTCCAAAAACCATCATGCATTGAATTTGGCTGATTGAAATAAATTCATAGGGAAGATCAAAAGTACATAATATTCTTATTATGGTATTACTGTAAAAAATTGAAATCGCGCAGCAAATAAGTACATTCGTTACGATACTATTGTTTTATATTTTATGTATCTTTAGGTTTGAATGTATTTTAGAAATTAATCAATCAAATTATGTAAATATTACGTTTATCGTTATTTACTTCCTTTGTATTTTAAAAACCACAGTATTTCTCAGAAAATGTCTCCATGAAATTATTACTTAAGTAAAAAAAATATAATCTATCTACCGTACCATTCATAGTCATCAACGTTATTTGACAACTTTGTGTCACGCGACTTTGAAAACGCACAAAAGAATCCACGAAATCAAATGGTTTTTCAGAAAACTTTTTTTTATTTACCCATCACTTAATTAATTAGATATTAATTTAATGTTTTCACTTTAACTTATGTAGATCAATCTCGAGTAAGCTTGTAATTTAAAAATTGAAAACTTATAAGTTGAAATAAAATACCGGTATGTTTTTATACAAACATAATATTATAAATTGTAAATACTAAAGGATAGGTAAGTATTTCATTGATATAAAAAAACATTGGCTTTTAAAGTCGACTTCTTATGTACGTGTTTTTTTAAAGTTCTTATACACTTTGTAAAACTGCCATAAGTTGTTCTAAGCGATCACAGAGCTTTATGTTTTTTTTTCTTCTCATAAATGCTTACATTACTACCTCAGATTGAGTCAAATTGCACAAATTCTTGTTAAAAATTTATCTTAATAAACTAACTTTATACAATTTTCTCGAAAATTATGGGTCAAATAAATAAAAAAAATCCACAAAATCGACTCCAAATATGATGTAGATTCACTGGTTTCCCGCTTGTACAACGAGTTTTGTTACACCATGTATACTGCGAAATAGGGCTGTACGCCGAATATACATAAAAAGCAAAACTGACAGATGTTTAAAAACGAGTCCTTGCCTTCGAAAAAATCAGCGGATTTGGCATCCGGTTCTGGCGCTTCGATTCTGTAAGTATTTTTAAACTACTGCGCATACGATTTTGTACTGAATTCGTATGCGCAGAAGTGTCTAAAACCTTAGAGAATCGCACCGCAGACACCTTCTTCCACGGTCCCCGTCCTCTGGCCAACTCTGTTCGAATTTGAAAAATGATGAAATCCACTGCTACCGGGAATTGAATTTTAAAATGTTTTTCATGTAGACGCGAATATTTAAAAATTTTGAAGTCGGATGAAATATCTCAATAATGTACCCAAAATAAATAAAAAATGTTGAAAATAGCATTCATTTCAAAATCTTAAACAACGACGTCACTCCTTGTATCTAATGCCCGCTTTATATGGGACAGTTTCTTGTTCAGAAAACAACACAGTTTCTTGTTCAGAAAACTGTGCAGTCTGTCAAACTTCTGTCAAAAGACACGCTAAATATGTGTATTTTTGAAACGCGATTGTAAGTTATTATCGTATGTTTGCTCTCAGGAAATTGTATATTTAGCTAATAATGTAAATATGTTATTGGTTTTTTACGTATTTAAAAGCATACAATAAACCAATGTCTACTTAAAACGTTTACATAAAAAACATTGACTGTCATGTCAGCTTAAATCTGACACTAGCACACAGTTTTTCATGCAGTTTTAGCTTTATACGGGACCGTTTTCAGACTGCACAGAAAACTGTGTAGTAAACTGTCCCATATATAGCGGGCTTAAGTGTAGTGTTTTCCGTTTCCGTTTTAAACCCCCGTAGCCACATTTCAAGAAAATGGACCGCGTTCCATGGCATTTTAATATGGAATACAATCTGAATACAATCTACATACAAGCATCTATCGCAAAACAAGATGGGCGCCATTCAGTCTCCCTAGAACAGCTGTTGACAGTTTAACTGACAGTTGGCTGGAGAAATCGTTTGCATAGATTTTTGAAAGTTTTGTTATTGGCTGGAGAAATACTGCCGTTAGCCGCCCGTTTTATGACGTCACTCCTGCAAAAATGACGCACTTAGTACATAGTAGTATTTGGCGCGGTATTTGAAATGAGCAACTTTAAAAAATCGTATCTTCATCAATAACTTATAAAAAAAAATTAAATATTTTTTTAGAAAAAAAATATTTTAGAAAACAGTGGATTTTCTCATTCTCTAGGCCCGCTGGCTCGTCAATGGCCTGCTATTATTATTTTTTTACATTTTAAATAAAACTACCTACCCAACTACCAATGTTTTCTGCATATTAAGAAAACAGATAGAACTAATATCTTTAATCAATAAGCCCTTTTTATTTCAGAAATACAGATGTCGGTGCTCTATCCAGGGAAGAGCGTAGGAGGCGTCGCAGAGCAACGCAGCAGTACAGAACTGCGCATGCGTGCAGAGAAAGAGTTAGAGTGGAAGCTTTCAATGCCGCCTTCTGTGAGCTAAGGAGACTGCTGCCTACTCTCCCACCAGACAAGAAGCTCTCTAAAATAGAGATTCTCAGGCTAGCGATATGCTACATAGCTTATCTCAACCATGTTCTTGACGCGTAGCTTGTAAATTGTATCACTTTGGCCTAATCCAATTCCAAGCGTTTATTTTACTTTTGACAGCTCGATTATGTATCGATTAGGGATGTCCTAATGCGTTACCGAATCGCTTTCTCATAAAAATCTACTTTTTTTATGAAAAAGTTTTAATCAATTTAACACATTTATATTTTATTTTTACTCAACATTTTGTAGTTGTATGTATAAACATACCCAGACGTTTAAAGCAGAGTTTATATTACGAAAGCGCTGTCGTAAAACTTTTTTTTTAACAGTCTTTATTCAATAAAAAATATTACAAAAAATACATTTAAATACAGTCCCGATAAACTTCTTAATTGGAGTTTGTCATCGGGTGCAGGAGCTACAGAAAACCCAAATATGCATCGGACTATTTTACTGTCGTAATGTAAATTGAGAAATTCTGTGTCGCGACAAACAAAGAAAAAAAACAAATAGGTTTTAATTTAAATCACATTTTATATTTTTTCATGGAAAAAATCAACTTGAATAATCTTCGTTGCATAAGTAGGCTCAATAAACATCGATATCGATAAATATCGGAGCTGAAGAACATTTACTTCACTATCGTAAAGAAAAAAACATGAAGTATTGCATTTTTCGGTCTATGGTTGCCTGTCAATAATTACGGAACTTTATAGGCGCCCATGTGTCAAAAGTAAAATAAAACGCTTGGAAGAGATATAGGTGGTCATGTCTCCCTCATAACCGGTACATTAAATAAGTATTTCTTAAGACATGTTTCCTGTCTTCAAAATTAGCGTGAGTGTACGCCTGTAAGTATGTTTTGTTATGTGTATTTTAAAATTTGCGTATACGTTTTTAAAACTGCGTGCATAAAAGTATCATAAAGTCTACAAAAGTATCATCGACAGCAGGGCACATAATACCCCTATGGTATAAGAACTATATGTCTCCCATGTTGACGGTACATACATATATCAAAGGGGTTTATTTCGAAGGTTTATTCAGTATTAACTGTTTTCAATGAATTTGTAAAATTTTCAAACTTGAAATGTAGAAATAAATTAACTTATCAATATTTTTACATATTCAAGAAATCTTTCGTAATGATCACAATATTGATTTAAAAGTAAAAATAACCTGATTTGATGTCATGATAGTGGACAATTATTATTACAATAATATGTGTTTAATCTGCTGTCTTTTAGAAAATATGTTTTGTGTACTTTAATTTCACCCAGATAATAGTAATAATTTTGTAAATATTCTTTGAATTTTTGATGTTGCTACTCTAAAATTTGCTTATACTTAATTATATTTGCAATAACTTTTTGTCAAAATGCTAGTCTATGGAGAACGTACATAAGTAGTATTAATATTATTTATTTATAAATGATTATTTATTTGAATTTGAATACCTGCACAATATTTTTTGTACAAATTTTATATTTTAGGCTTACACTGTTCAATGATTATATTTAAAAAATATATAATGTGTTCAATTTTTGCAATATAAATAAAGTACACCAATAATTACACTTTAGTTTTATTTTTCGAGTGCTGTTTTTTCAAATTTAGTATGAATTTTCTACATTTGTAGTGTTATCAGAATAATTGTGTGTTAAAACATAAGGCCGAAGTGTTTAAGAAAATAAGATTGTAATTGCTGAAAACTCTAGAACAAATCAATTTGACACCTCGACATTAGATAAATACTATAAGGTATTGATAATAATTATTTAACAAATTAATATTTGTTTTAGAATTTTCAACGTTAGATTTTAAACAAATTGTTCTTACAGTACTTCAACTGTAATTCTCAAGATTTTGTTACTAATTATTTTTTACTAGTCACAAAAACATTGTTTTAGTATAAAAATTTACTCGTAAAATCCAAAATTCGCAGAAACCTTCATGTTTCCAAATAATTCAGGTAGGTTTTTGTATTCGTAGAATTAAAATTAAGCATAATTGGATATAAATTATGAGATAATTTAAGTTTGTAAGACATAAATCAAATTAAGTTGCGTGTAGACATTAGCGTGTTCTGACTTCTGGCTTACTGACATTGAAGATATTATTAGAGAAAAATCAATTAATTGTTAAAATTAATTACAACTACAATCCACTAATTTACTGAAAGAAAAAAAGAATAATAACCAATCATTATAAGTAAGTACTTGGCAATATTATCTTGGTACTTGGTACCTACCTTTAAAAAGTAGTAATTTTGCGTGTTACAAAGCTGTCAAATTTCAATATCGACAGAAGATTTAGGAAATTTAAGTTTCATTTAGTCCCTCGATTATTTTCTGGATTAAGAATGTCAGACTAGGATAAGTGAAATTCATTTCCACCCTCCTAAAAATATCAAAATATCGTAATTTGAGGACAACTTCGGACAATCGATATTTTCGGACAATCAAATTTCTCGTTGATACTAATATTTTTTCTATATTGCAAATATACATATAATATTTTTTACCATCGTTACAAAAGACATTTTACTTAGTGAACAGAGAACCTGACGTCGTATCAATAGCACCAGGGTTCGGGTGCTGGAGCAAACGATTCAAGTGATTTTATAAATCCCCAATTAATTTTAACAATAATACGATTTATTATCACCTGCAATAATTTTAGGAAAAGACACCGAGGAATATGACTCCCATTTGCTTTAACCTCAGATTCAAAATTTACACATATTGAATGTAAGAGGTTCCATAATATGGTAAGATTTAAATAGTCATCAGTTTGGTAAAAAAATGTATAATCTTGGGGCAGAATTTTTAATTTATTTAGGCTTAAGGTGTGATCTCACCGGGAAAAGAACCTGAAATCTTAGTGATGTGAGTCTAGAACGTTGGGCACTACACCACGGAGACAATCGCCAATTCTTTACATTCTTCTTCACGTAGTTTTAATCTTGAAATATTTTTTCAGTACCGTATAAATAATATTTTCCTGTGAAAATGTATCAGGAGAACATAAAGAGCGGGAGATTTTACTGGCGAGAAATGATTGCAGTCCCTTCTGGCTAGACCTCCCAATACTCGCGGAGTATTAGTATTCCGGGTACTGGCACCTGCGCCATCCCCCTTACCTCCCCATCCTCCACCCCTAACCCCCACCCCCATTAAGTCAATACTGCGCATGTGGGGGTGGTATAGGAGCTATGAGGGATGTTTGTTTTAACAGAGGTAGGTATAAGACTATAATGATTACTAAAATCTTTGTGTTTTTACCTCTCCGATGGAGTATTTATTTGAATGAGATTTTTCACATAAATATTATGGGATGTCTTGGACTGGAGCTGAAGTGTCATCTTGTCTTCATTTAACAAATGATCAAGATTAACTGCACTTGCTGTACCGATGCTGTTGCCCTATGCACCATTAAGTGCGAATAAAAGAAGGTATTAATAATTTTTATGCATGGAAGCGAAGCATGGAGTTGGAAAAATAAGGATGAAAGTAGATTGAATGCAGTTGAAATGCGATCTATGTGTGGTAAGACTATGTATGATAGGTGCACTAATGTTGAAATCAGAGCAGAATGCATGACTGAGATAAGCATTATCGACAAAATTAAGAAATATATTTTACGTTGGTTCGGTCATGTAGAGCGAATGGATGATGAAAGAACGGCTAAAAAAATATATGATGCGACTGTGTCTGGATGTAGAAGTCGAGGAAGGCCGAGAAAGACATGGCATGATCAAGTAAAACAAGTGCTTGAAAGTGGACATGTAAGAAGTCGGAATAATCGACGTGCGTGCATGAGAAGATGTATTGAATGTGGAGGAAGCAAGAGAAGTATGCCAGGACAGAGTGGTGTGGCATTCTATCATCTCTGCCTACCCCTTCGGGGAAATGGGGTTAGTTTTTTTTTTTTTTTTTTTTTTTTTTTTTTTTTTTTTTTTTTTTTTTTTTTTTTTTTTTTTTTTTTTTTTTTTTTTTTTTTTTTTTTTTTTTTTTTTTTTTTTTGAGTTAGTTAACAGTTTAACATCAATATAAATTAATTGTATGGGCTATTATAGTTTTCTACTTAAATTTAAAAATATATATCTAGATTTGTCATCATCATCAATCCATTTCCGCTTCCCATAGGGTAAATACGTGTATCTGTCTTCTGCCTTCAAGCTAAGCGATTGACCGCCAGTTCCCTAGGAGCCATCCCAAGTCGGGTCAACTTCCCGTAATTCCGATGTTAACTGCCGACGGATTGTCAGCAGTGGACGTCCACACTGAACTCCCTTCCTCAAAAATATAACGCAAATAATAAATACGTAAGGGCCCCACATTATCCACGTACTTCAATGAGTCTACCACCTTTTTCGGTGATCTATACCTGCCTTGAAGCCCCAAAAATGTTACACTGAATTTGTCACAAACAGGCTTTCCAGAAATGATCAATATTTACTGCACTCGTGTATCAATGCAGTGCCCTATGCACCATTGGGTGCGGATAAAGAAGAGTAGTAATAGCATTCGTTTTTGTTTTCGTGGTAAATTCATGTACCATTCCATTTTGAGGCTTTTTTCATATACTCAAAAATAACTGATCAATTTAATAATAATCCTAGTCCTAAAATTAGTCTAAACTGAATTGTGAACATTTTTATTCTACTTAAAATTCTATTAAAAATCTATTAGCTGTTTACAGTTATTTTTTACGAAATATCTCATAACGAAACCGCACGCATGTCTTTGTACAATCTGATTTTTCTGTCGTTAACTAGAAGTCTAGTGTCCCGCCCTTATGGCCAATTAATTTGTAATCGATCGTAATCCGGTATTTGAATTTGGCGCCAATTGAAGCGATTATTCCCGCCCTTTATACGCGCCCTATCTGCGAGTAATCCCATACCAGCCCCCGCTTCTAATTGGTCAAACGAAGTCACGTGGCTCGAGAGTAATTCAAATGTAACACCAACCGTTTTTAATATTTTTTTTTCTCAGGGGATAATTTATTCACTCGATAGATTATGTCTTGATAGAGGGGAGCTTTTAAACAAATTTGTTGTTCCCAAATGTAAGAATTTTTTTATTGTGAATTTTTTCATGTTTTTGCTGTATTTTTCCGAATTTCAGTATTGTATGTTTATTTTTTTTAAATCTAAGGCTTGTGTTAGCTTCAAATATATTTTTTCCCTTGGTATGGTTGTAGGTACTAAATTAAAAATCGGGTCCAGATAAAAAAAATATTCATATATGTATAAACATAAAAAAAGTTATTCAATAAAAACGTTTAAAAAATTATACAAAAATATTATTACTTTACTTTGCATTTAAAAAAAGAAATAAATATTACAATTTTGTATTATGCTACATGCATCCTTAAATTAAGGTTCAAATT
Organism: Micrasema minimum; assembly: GCA_022494985.1. Taxonomy (NCBI): domain Eukaryota; kingdom Metazoa; phylum Arthropoda; class Insecta; order Trichoptera; family Brachycentridae; genus Micrasema; species Micrasema minimum. The sequence goes on along the minus strand of JAGVSP010000120.1, from coordinate 10,310 downwards.
AAGAATAATGAGAAATTATAATAGGAATAAGTATAATACTTTGAAAAAAACCAGTATAAAAGTCCCCAGGATCAAAAACTGCCAATTCCGGTAATAAACACATTTAAATCCGATATTCCGTATTTATGGAAATCCTAAGATTTCCCCACGACTAAAACCCGAGTTATGAATTTAATAGGGGACTATGTTCTATCTCACTTCCGAAGTAATAGAGCAAACTGGCGTGAAATAGTGGTACAAGTGATTACATTGTGCGAAGCTACTCATTGTTATGTGATTGCAATTTTATGGAGTTTTGGCCATATTGTAATACGAGAGGGGTGCACTGTGCGAAGGCGTGAAGTGACAAAGGAGAAGGTAACCTATTTGCTATTTACAATTTTGCCAAACGAAGTGGCAATATTAAGCTCATCATTATTATATTTATAGAAAAATTCATCCCCTGTGCTTATTCAAAATCAAGGTGCTTTACGATCCCCTATACTCCCTGTAACTATTAAAAATGCCGTTTTATTTTTTTTTTAATATATTATTATTATTATTCAGGCTTTTAAAAATTTTATTCATTTTATAGCACTTGTTTCAAAATTTAAACTAGGATGAAAGTTTGCCATTTTTAGGAAAAAATTATGTACCATGTACCCCTAAAACATTTTAACAATCATACTCCCTATGTGGAGCATATGGAATCCACAAACTGCCTCCAGGCCAAGCGATCGGCCGCCAGCTCCCGTGCATCCTCCCAAGTCAAGTTCACGTCCCGCAGCTCTGACGCAAACTGCCGACGAATTGTCAACAGTGGACGACCAGGACGCCGAGAACCCGATGCCTTGTAAAATAGGCAAGCATGGTTAAGGTTCTCGGGAGGCATACGTAGTATATGGCCTAGCCAGCCGAAACGCCTTCGCCGGATGACAGTAGATACCAAGGGTTGCTGTGTCCGTTGCCTCACCTCCGTGTTCCTTACAAAGTCAAACCACCGCACACCTAAAATTCTTCTAAGACACCTATCCAGTCCCTAAGTACACATATTTATGTGTAGGTACTTCAGGAGATATTAAAAAATATATGGTGTAGGTACCTACTTTTTTTAAATAACCTCTAGCTTCCCTGAGTACCTACACATATTTTTATATGTACTTCAGGAGATATTTAAAACAATATATTATATTATATAATCAATATGGTGTTCTTTTTTCCATTGAGCATAAAATATTTGATATTTCACAAATATTTATTTATACTTTACTAGGAAAAAAAGGCATTTTTGAACATTTAGAAACCGCACTTATCTTCATTTCACGAATCAATTTCTGGTAAAAATATTTCCGTGCGAATTTAAAAAATGAAATTTTATTGATTTCATGCGGATTTCCTAAATAAAATTTTAAATTATTTGGTTCTTGATATTTTCAATTAAAAGAATTCCAGAATACAGATAAACTGCATAAAAGGCGCCTCGTAACATTAATTTATTATTACGGCGTTATTTTTTGTTTACCGCGCACGTGTCTCGAAACCAGTACCTCCCCGCCCCCTCCACACGACACGTGGCCACTGATCGAGTGACGACAGACGATAGGCTGGCGTGTGGCGGTGGTTGTGGCGTGTAGGGATCGTCATAAATCAAAAACTCATCAAATAATAATATAATATGTAGGAAATATAAAAGGTAACAATAAAGTTGATAAGACCATGCTTTCAATGTAATAAGAAAACTGGCGATGCATTTTTATTAATTAAAAACTAAATATACATCGTCGGTAATGTACAATTAATCCAGATGGGGCTAAGTGTGCATTTTATTAGTGAATAAAGTAAGTACCGAATATAGAAAATTAAAACAAAATATCACAATTACCGGTGTAATTTGCGGTACCGTTCGTAGGTAAATCGCTTAAAATACACCATAATTTCGCTTGCAAAACCCCTATTAGACAGTGTGTCAAAACACATTAATGTCAAACACAAAATTTAACAAGGTGCTCATAAAAAAAGACTGTTTCCAGGGTTCTTGAGTACCTACATATTTAAGATATTTATTAATTATCATATATCATATCATATTATATCATATACAACATGTAGTGAACAAAAAATTATTATATAATAATAACAAAATTCAATTTTTTTTTTTTTTTATTTCCAAATATAGTATAAAAAATACATTTTAAAATTACAAATACATTCAAGTACTAAAGAAGGCATAAATGAAAATGTGAAATACATATAAAATACATGAAAAGTTCTGAATCAAGAAAGAAAAAAAAACACGAGTTCATTTTAAAAATGTATGTGTAGTGCCTTAATTTTTTTTTTTCTTTTTTATTCTACCAAGCCAATTTTGTGGCTTGTTTGTAGAGATCAAGTTGTACATCAAAATAAGTATATTAAATCTGAATATCTATGATTAAAATTATATACAGTAGGTACATAATTACAAACAATACACGCAAAGTTTGAATAGGCCTAAATTCTACAAAGTTTCAAGTTTTTTTTTTTTTTTTTTTTTCGAATATTAAACATTATAAATACCAAAAAGACCCAGTTCATGTGCAATAAGTCATGTCCTGACCCTGACTATCCCTTTTACAACAATGGGCAGAGGATCGAAAAGGTTGACAGCTTCAGATACTTAGTGTTTCATATAGCTGAAGATGGCAGCACGCACAAGGAACTCGCAATCCGTCTAGGATTTGCTGGAGCAACCTTCAACACGATGCGTGCTGTCTGGAATTCCAGTTTATACTCGGTCAAAACAAAATTCCGACTCCTTAATTCCTGTATTGTGCCGGTGCTCCTTTATGGATGCGAATCCTGGCACCTCACAAAAGCTCAGAATGCTCGCTTGTTGAGCTTTGAGAACAAGTGTCATTAGGTGGTTTGACTTCATAACCAACGCTGAAGTTAGGGGACGGACGCAGCAACCTCCAATAACTGGAGTCGTGAAGATGCGGCGATGGACCTGGCTTGGGCATGTACTCCGGATGCCTCGGGAGAGCCTGAACCCGAGCTGCCTCTTCTTTACGCCTGCAGGATCCCGCCGTCCTGGCAGACCGTTGATGACCATCCTTACGGCTGTATTCGGCGGAGCTGATGGATGCGGGCCTGACGTGGGAGGAGGCGAGAGAGCTGGCTGGTGACAGGGTCTCCTGGAGGGATCTAGTGATGTCCACATGCTCCACATAGGAGCGAACGTGGCAAAAGAAGATGAAGAAGAAACATTATTTTTGTATCAAGATGTTTTTCTCCCAATAATTACTACTAGAGATAAATTAAAAAGTTTATTACAATCTTTTCCTAATCTCATTTCTGCCGGCACACTTTATTTATTTATTTACAGGTAACTCTACAATTTATTAACAACTTTAAATGATTATATCTGTATCTCGCTTATTAAACGGATACGCTTGCACCGATGAGCTTTTGATTTTTTGTTTTATCTTTCTGCATTCACAAAAAAATGGTTTATGGCCTATTTAATTTTTTTTAAAACACTATAAGTATGTATTTTTACAATTAAAAACACTAAGAACCTGTAAAATGATTTCCTCTGCACTTCTAGTTTCAGTGAGGAATGCATAGGTAACAAATATCGGTACACAACAATAAATGTGATAATATACTTAAATAAAATAATAAATATGAGGACCGGATTGTATTAATCTATTTTATGTAATATTCTACAGTTTATATAGGTAGAAAGACATGGCTAATCAAGTACAACAAATACTTGAAAGTGGTCATGTGAAAAGCCGGAATAATTGACGTGCGTGCATGAGAAGATGTATGAATGTGGAGGAAGCAAGGGAAGTGTGCCAGGACAGAGTGGTGGGCGTTCTATCCTCTCTGCCTACTCCTCCGGGGAAATGGCGTGATAGTTAGTTGGTTAGTTAGCCAGGTACCTACTACCTGCCTATATTTTCAAAAACTGTAAGGTAGGTACGTCGCATCGGTATCTTATTTTAAGAAGAAAACTGTCGGAGTATAATTTTTAAAATATATATCTCATTTTTTCATAGATGTCAGTAAAAGAGAAAATTAAAAGAACTAAAATAAGAAAATACACTGGAACATTTAGGATTATAATATTACTGAAACTCTGAAAAAATTGTTGTAAATAAAAGATCAAATTGAATTATTTACTCTTTATACTTTTATTTTTTGACATTTATAAAACATATTGACGCCCCTCCGCTGCGGTTCCATGGTGTAATGGTTAGCACTCTGGACTCTGAATCCAGCGATCCGAGTTCAAATCTCGGTGGGACCTGTCATTTTGGCGTTCTGGTAAAAACTTTTCCAGTTTTATATACTTTTTCACGCCATTTCCCGAAGGGGTAGACAGAGAGGGTAGAACTCCATACCACTCTATCCTGCCACACTTCTTTTTCTTTTTCCGCAGTCATGATAATTTATTTTTCCCATTATTATTATTATGGATAATTTACATAGCGCCGTTTTCGTATAAATATACCTCAAGGGCGCTTTAAATATTGAATTTAACGGCTCGGGAAATTTAAAGTGAGTGAAAACTCAATTTCTGAGTAGAAAATACCATTATCAAAATTAATCAGAAGTTTCTTTCGAAACATCACTTCACTCTCACAGTTGCGCACTTCTGGTGGGAGAGCATTCCAAGCCACAGGGCCCGCAACCGCAAAAGCGCGCTCTCCAAAGCACACAGGTCTATTATAATAATTTATTACGTACCTATTTCGGCTTTTCGCGTTTTCAAAAGCACCTGCTTGATCATGCCATGTCTTTCTCGGCATTCTTCGACTTCTATAAAAAAATTAAAACATGTTTTTTTCCAATACGCAAATGCAATAGAAGGCTCAAAAATATGGGACTTCAGTGATGTCCTATATTTTTGACATCAGAAATCATCTAGGCTTGATAAAAATTACTTTTGATGACACTCAACCGATACCCAGACTAGGACCAGACACAGATTTTAAATATTATAGATAATTAAAAAAATATATTGTTTTGCGTTTCTTTTTTACTTAATAAAAAAGTTTGTATCCTACTTAGCTAATGGTTAACTCCTTATATCTACAGAATATAAATTATTTTTATCCAAATGTTTAGTTCGTCTGATATTACTTTTTAATTACAAATTTAAAAAATACATCAATGTAAATTAAACCAAAAGATATTTCCGGTACCGGGAATCGAACCCGAGCCTCCTGGGTGAGAGCCAGGTATCCTAGCCACTAGACCATACCGGAGACTGCCAGCTTCGTCTCAAATTTAATTCAGTACAAATAAAATACTTTTCTTTGAAAAAATAACCATTGTGGGTATATTATTATTCTTTTAAAAATGCCAAAGAGTCAAGAATGTTATTACCATGACTTTCAACTTTATCTTTCCAATATTCACGGCCTTTTTTGACAAATAAATTAAATTATTTTGACGAAATTTTCGAAAACCATAATCAAAAGATAAATTATTACGTCGTTTTGCTACTGAACAATAGATGACAGACGTGCTTATTTACTTAGTAACAAAAAAACGTAATATGTGGGTATGGACTAGCTGAGCTAGGAATTAATACAGTTAAAATTACAAATAGTAGTTAGGTAACTCCTTTTAGTGAATTTTATGTTTTATTAGAACCTTTGTATAAGTCTAAGGTCTAAAGTCTAAAGCTAGTTAGACTGTAACACTCTAACATAATATATATATATATATATATTCGCTACTAAACAATAGGTGACAATAATGCGTTTCTCCTGGTTTGCTATTGAACAATAGATGGCAGTAACACGTCTGCTCTGCAGGGCTGCAATTTTATTTTTCGCGATAATATTTTCGTAACCGCTTATCGGAAAAGCAATAATAAGCATTTCCGTGGCGTAGTGCAAACGGGGGCAATAATCGGGTCAGGGTTGAGGGGTTGAAAAGAACAAAGAACAGGGAAAATATTTATACTCTGTTATGTAAACTTGTTAGAATAGGCACATACTTAATTCTGCTTTCAACTTGTAACTATACCTTTGTAATATTACCTACCCATATAATTCACTTGTTTCAATATTGATCTATGTAAATTTATTAACTTCAAAATATTTTCTTTCATTATGTAAGTCTGTAACTGTAGGAGACAAGAATAGAACCCCAACCGTTCATGCGCTTGGTATTAGCTGCAAAATGTGTTGTGATCTAGCCTCTTTATTGTACAGCGCTCTTGAGGCGATTTCTCGCGAAAATAGAGTTTTATAAATCATCCTTAAATAAATAAATACAAAGTAAATGCATTTAGGTACTTGTGAGTTATACCGAATATTTACATATAATATTTAATATATACACAGAAATACTATTTCGATGTATGCATGCAACTTGTTGTTGCTACTTTTTCCTGGTGTGATTCTGTGAATCATGGCGGCAATAAGTAGAAGTAGGTAGAAAAACTGATTATCTATCGATTATCTACTGATTATTGACGTTCTTACAAACCTGTGAAATACTTTATGGGTGGGAGAAATGAAGCCATTATATGAGATAAGTATGCTTTTTAAAATACATATTACAAGATATAATATAATCGTATCGCATAAAGATACTACGTCGTTACATTTCCTTGCTTATTGACCGCGTGGTATTTCCAAAATATCGCACTATGATCTTTTTATTTATTTTTTTATCAACAAAATATAAGGCAATGTTATCATTATAAGTCACGTCTGCATCTTCTCAAGGAGATTGGCGGAGAGGGTAGAACACCATTCTCCATAAATTTACACATGGGCATTGGACATTGGACATCCATCGATGCAAGTTTTATTAAAAAATGTGTAAGATACGAGTACTTAATAATTTTATAGGGGTTTTTATGCATGCAATTAACACCACGTAGGTACGTACAACTTTAATTTTTTGTGCATAACGGATATTAATTACTAGGAATTTATGTATTATACAAAACGGATTTGATGAGTAATGAATAATGAATGTGATTATTATCGCACGAGATGCAGAAACCAGACATATCCAGTTACTTGCATTCTGCAACGTGGATTTATCAGCTTTACGTGCGGAAATATGATTAACCGATAACAAAGGGAGGTCATTTCGTCACTAAAGTGTAATTAGCGGAATCGGTACTATTAATAACCAGTATTTTTCCACTGCTACTTGTGTAATACTGATTTAACCGAGTACTGTAAAAGTCAAACAACCTTCATGATTTTACACGTATTAAAAAAATAAATATTTCAATTTATTGATGATAAATAATCGGTATTCTCACCTCAGTACTGGTGACTAGTGGCATGGATGATAAAAATATTATTCTTCTTCTTTTGCCACGTTCGCTCCTATGTGGAGCATGTGGACACCACTAGATCCCTCCAGGAGACCCTGTAACCAGCCAGCTCTCCTCCCACGTCAGGCGCGCATCCATCAGCTCCGCCGAATACAGCCGTAGGATGGTCAACGACGGTCTGCCAGGACGGCGGGATCCTGCAGGCGTAAAGAAGAGGCAGCTCGGGTTCAGGCTCTCCCGAGGCATCCGGAGTACATGCCCAAGCCAGGTCCATCGCCGCATCTTCACGTTATTGGGGGTTGCTGCGTCCGTTCCCTAACTTCAGTGTTGGTTATGAAGTCAAACCACCTAATGCCTAGAATCCTTCTCAGACACTTGTTCTCAAAGCTCAACAAGCGAGCATTCTGAGCTTTTGTGAGGAGCCAGGATTCGCATCCATAAAGAAACACCGGCACAATACAGGATTTAAGGAGTCGGAATTTTGATTTGACCGAGTATAAACTGGAATTCCAGACAGCACGCATTGTGTTGAAGGTTGCTCCAGCAATTCCTAAACGGGTTTACGAGTTCCTTGTGCGTTCTGCCATCTTCAGTTAAATGAACACCTAAGTATCTGAAGCTGTCAAATATAAGAATGTTATTGTATAATTTAGCATCTCACTGATATAAATTACTAGTGATTAGAATGTCTATAAATAAAAATATCATTAGAACATGTAAGTATTTGTTATTATTATTATTGTTATTATGTAGAAGAGCATAAACTGTGAATGACTTAACACGGATCTTGCAAGTCGAAACCATAAAATCTATAAACTGCTCATATTGTAGGTATGATAAATATAAATGTATAAATAAAATAAATATTTTTTTAAAGTCAATCGCATCACCTATGAAATTTAGAATTTATTATTGCATATTTATATTGATCAAGATTCACTGCACTAAGGGAAAATATTGTACCTAATAACCTAATCACCAAGAAAACGAACATTTTGCATAAGTAGGTACTAAAATGAAATAATGGCACCTTGATGCACGCATTTTTGTGATTCATACAAGAAATTAATAAATTTAATATTGTCTGATTGCAATCCTCAGTTCAGTAATTACTCGGTAAGTTCATAACTCTTGTTTTATGGCAAGTCAGTTTTATAGCTTCTTTGACCCTATAAGGATATACTTAAAATTAATTGTTTTTTTGGCAGTAAAAAAACTTTAAATATTTTTGCAGGTACCTACTATATTTTCAAAAACAGTGTTAATTAAGATAAATCCTCTCCGGCAATCTGCCGTATTATATCTATATCAGTGTTTAGGGCATATTATATTACTATGTGTATATTAGATTCAATCGCCCGTAAAATATAGACCATTGGACCATGTGAATACTTGATATCTCATCAGTATGGTTATAGTAACAGATAATATCACAGACATGTCATATTTTAAAACAGTAAAAAAACATATTTTGTCAATGTTTTAATTTATTATTTTCAAGACTACGGTCGAACCAAAACAGTAGAATTCTTAGCCGTGGAAAAAACATTATTTGCAATAAAAAACACTTTTGGCTGACTTAGCTTAACTTGTATTATTAGCCGTGTGCTGGTGAGATAAGTAACATGTAAGTGGTTTTAGCTGGCTCTAACTCTGGCAAGGTTCTAATAGCATAATAATCTAGTTACAATAATAAAACTGACTAATCGTTCAGATATTTTCCCCTACTAAGCAATGCTACTAAGCAAAGAGAATAAATGGGTACATAATAAAGTTAAATATATATACTTGAGTAATATTGTTACTTAAATGATTTGAAAAATGGCACGTCACAATAAAAACCATAATTAAAGTCCATAGTGAAAGCCCCACCCTTTCCTAGACTGTTTTAAAGACTATTGAGTCTTTTTTCAGTCCAGCACAACTCTACCGATTTTTTAAAGCCAATCCGCAAAATTTAATAGATTCAATTTTAACTGGAAAAAGCGGAAGAAAAGAAGGTTAAATTCGCGACCAAATGCTTTCATTGCACCTATCACTGTCTCGGCTCTAAGATTGTCATAATCACATTTACCCCAACCTGCTCAAGGAGCTGTCCATAATATATATATAATCTTAAGATTATATACTTTCGTGAAAAACATCCATACTTTTCAAAACCTCTTCTACTTATTTATTTTTGAGAATCATATGGTCAGCCATTGTCATCACCGCCTTGTTCTATAACAGTGATTACTATTCATAATGATCCAATGTGCGAATAACGTTTCTCCCAAGATCCCTGCCATGAGTCACGTAGTAATAATCCCGTGCACGTAGTCTTATTTTATGATTCACGGGATCAAGGACATCAAATTTTGGCACATAAAATACACACCTTCACTAACTTCTATTTAATATTTTGTAAGTTTATTTACCTTTAATGCGTTAGCATATATATTTATAAGTATTATTTTTATGTGACTAAAATAACAATATCATAATAATATATAATATGTTAGATTATATTAAATTTATTATATATGTATATTTTTCTTAGTTTATCAAGTTGCCGCTAGAGCGTGCCAACTACCCACGGGAGTTTGAAAATAGTTCCAGGGAAACTGTTATTATTTTGAACTGTCAAAATAATTATGAATCTTACAAGCAATAAACACAACCGGCACCGTGGCGTTATTTCAAGCCAGTTTTAGATAGACTATTTATAAAATTGTAATGTAATTCAACAAAGCGAGAAAGAATGAGATGGGATGAGACATGGAAATATTAAATTTAGCTGTAGGTAGATATTTTTGTTCAAAACGTTATTAAGAAAAACATTTCCACGTTTTCTGTGCCCATTTAAGAAATTTGAGTCATTCTTCGTTGTTCTTTAGTAGAGAAGTGTACTATCTATAATATTATTAGCGTAAAAATGATAGTGATAGTGTACATCAGTGATGCCTGCCGAAAAAATAAATCTCGGTGTGGTCTGCGGAAAAAATAATCTCCATCGGTTCTTAAGAGTCGGTACCTACTTACAATCATGTTATAT